>CABHPP010128834.1:0-73011 GCA_902168425.1 Peromyscus attwateri | reverse complement strand
TCCTTCCTTCCTTCCTTCCTTCCTTCCTTCCTTCCTTCCTTCCTTCCTTCCTTCCTTCCAAGCATCTCTGCAAACTTCTTAAAGCCCTGTAGACCCAGTGTCTGAGCAAAGACCCCAAGAAGAGAAGTCCCTCACCAAGAGTTCCCACTCTCTTTCCTGTAGCCAGTAGGGACTTGTAGGGGAGTGCGCTCTACAGTTCACCACAGAACTTGCTCCCACTGGGCTGAAGAGCAACCACGTGGCTCCCGGCACCAACCCTCCTAGCCTTGTCCCCTGGAACCTACGACTTCCATGGTCTTTGAGTCCTCTGGGCCACAGAGGAACAGGAAGGGCAGGAGAGAGGAGTGGGCAGGGGTGAGGCCCTCTACTCTTGCATCAAAGGCAAGGCTTCTGCTTTCATCTACCTTCCAATCCAGGCTTCTGCAAAAGATTCCAGCAGGAATCAAAATGCTTTTGTTGCTAAAATATTTTGCAAGCCAATGGAATGGCAGGGGGAAGTCAAAGTTAGTCAAACCAGTTGAATGGTGGCAAACGTTCCTTTTAATATATTGGACAAAACGGACTCCTAAAAGTTGTCCTCTGATGTCCATGGGTGCACACAGACACACACACACACACACACACACAGACACACACACACACACACACACACCAAACTAATATGTATAGTGTTTTGTCTTGGTTTAAATTCTTTTCCAATACTTACTGACTGTATAGCCCTGGGAAAAATCACTTGACCTCTCTCAAGTCCATTTTCTCATCTGTAAAATGGGAATGGTAGTAAATTCCTATGGATTTTGGGGGGAGGGTGGTATTTGGGGGCACATCTAAATGTGCAAAGATCTATTAACATCTCAGCATAGGACTGGCCACAGAGCATGTCCCCACAAGACCTGCCAGTCTTACTGTTGTAATACTGGGATTGCTGACCTCCCACCCACGGGGCTGCTCCGGCACACTGCTCAGTACTCGGTAACGAGTCTTTCTCTCTTCAGTGACTAGAGAAGGAGATCCTTCTTTGTCTGATGGGGAGAGCTTTGCTCTGGGAACCTGGTAGGATGTGAAGTGGAGGTGGTCAGGACCTCTGCTTGGAATACAAATGAAAGCCATGTGTATGTTGGTGGGTAAGTAGGCAGAAAGAGGGTTTACTGGAAAGTTCCAGAAAGGAACTTTCCTTCCTGAAACAAGGAAGAAGCCTAGAGTCAGGGATTCATTCAGTGTCAGAATAGGATCTGAGAGCTGTCTTCTACCAGTGGAGATATGTGGTCAGAGGCACCAGAGACATGGAGTTCCTTGTCTTTGATGGTGTCAAAGCTCTTGATGGAGGAACAGGCTCCTAGCTGAGTACGTGGTGTTGGTGGGAGTGGGGTGTATGTGTATACATGTGTACATGCTTGTAGCCGGCCAGGATCAACCTCAGGTACATTCATTCCTCAGGCACCATCTGCCTTGGTTTTCCAGACAGGCTCACTCTCTCACTAGCCTGAGGCTTACCAATTAGGTTAGTCTGGCTGGCTAGCGAACAAGCCTCAAGAACCCGCCTGTTTCTACCTGCCTAGTGCTGGGGTTCCAAGTGCTCACCACCAGGCCAGCATTTTAATGTGTGTTCTGGAGACTGAACTCAGGTCCTCACGCTTGCTGGTCAAGCACTTTTCTGATGGGGCCATCTTCCGGCCCAGGGTTCAAGCTCCTGTCTCCTGATTCGGAGACTGCTGACTTTTCTTTACCATCCTCTCCAATGCACTGCCACCCAGTAGGCTTCATACGACTTGAAAGGGTTTGTGAGGGTCACACAGGGTAGCTGGGCAGCCTTGGCCCACTGCTGGGAAAACGCTCTGATTTCCAAGCCTGCAGCCTCAAAGCGTAGCCTGCAGTAGTCCTGTCTCTACCTCCTACTAAAAATGTGCTCTCTGAAACATGTAACAGCACTGACCTCTGCCAGACGGCACAGCCCGGCTGTTAGCATTATTCTACTTACAACAGAAGTTGCCCTTCAGACCCTTGCAGCCAGGCCCAGGGAGGAGGTGACATTGTCAGGGCTGGGCCTTCGGAAGAACAAAGGGAAGAGTCACCTTGGCACTGAGGATCTGGGAACTGCTGTGGCTGGCTCAACTGGGCCTTGTGCAGTCATCCCCTTCTGGACCAGGGCTGCAGACTGCAGAGGCAGCCTCTGGACCAGCCAATTAGGCCCTGAGTGGGGCTGCCATGTCTCATCCACGGAACCCCATTAGCAATTAGCCCACAGAGGATAACTTTGTGTGGGGTTTATTTTTAGTACAGCGTCAACCTTTTCATTCTGGACAAACCTTTTGTACCTACTGCACACCCAAGTTGTAGGACATTGCATTTCCAGCCTCTTAATTGACTTCATTAGTTAGGGAGCAGCACTCTGAGTCCTGGGGGTAAGTCAGCAGATGAAGGCTAACTGGGAGAAAGTCGGCTGTCCACTTAAGAGGAAGGGTGCCCATCCACATGCCCCCTCCCTAGCCCAGAGAGCCTGTGTCGAGGAACATTGAGGTCTCCTTGGTAGTCACCCCATCACTCATCCCTGAATCTGCTAATGACCTTGGATTATTTCCTATCTTCCCAGGCTTTTATTAAGGGAGGTGTGGCAGGAAGTAGCAAGACCATGTCTTGATATAAATCCCAACCACGATTCCCTCTACTACTCCTTTAATTCTCAAGCTTTTTGTATAACACACACACACACACACACACACACACACACACACACACACGGAAAAGCCATACCTAACTCTCCCATCTGTAGTCAGTGGGATCTCTTGTGAAGAGCCGGAAGTGGGCTAAGGAAAGACTGACTGACCTGTGGTGAGAACAGAAACCGTTCCTTGAGACAGAGTCTCAGGGAGTCTAGGCTGGCAGGGAACTCACTGTGCAGCTAATGATGAGCTTTACTTTTTCATCCTGCCTCCACCTCCCTAGTGTGCCGTCAGGCCTGGTGTATGTGGCGTTGGGGACCAAACCCAGGGCATTGTGAACGTAAGGCAGGTACTCTATCAACTGAACCTCAGTCCCTGTAAGAGATATTATGCACTCTACAATTTGCCTTTGTGACTTCTGAGGAGCAAAATTACAACAGATCTATGTCCTGTTTGGGGGTGCCGTCCCTCTGAAGGCCTCATTGGTCCACATCCTTTGAATCTCCCTTTTGTGCCAGACCCCATGGAAAGAGAAGAGATGAAGAAATCCCAGATAAGGTGTCAGGAACAGATTAGTGGCAGCCTTTCATGGCTGAAGTGTCAGGCCCCACAACAGAACAGCTCTGCCCTAGTCTAGGGGACTGAAGGGCATTTCACTGCTAGGTTGAGTTTGGCCAGGATCCAGCCAGTAGAAAGGGAAGTTGGCTGTCTCAGGTATTTGAAAAAGATTAGGGAAAGGCTGGGGCATCCTGGGACAGGTAGGCAGTGTTTGTCTATCTGGATTTAGAGAACAAGTATTAGCCTATAGAGGTACAGTCCAGGAAAAGGAGGCTAGGGCCTGATTGCAGAGAACCTGGTGTCCACAGAGGAGAATGGCCAACTTTTCCAGTGGTTGAGCAGAGGTGGGAAGCCCTGGGCTTCAGTGGAGGGAGAGGTCATGTGAGGTACTCAGCACAAGCCTTCTGCTGTGAGAGCGGAGGTAGGAAGGGGGAGGCGGGGTGCGCACAGAGGCCCTGCAAGGTTGTTGGAAGCTGCTGCATGGAGAGGACCTCAGGGAGTCAATAACCTGTGCAGAGAACACTGCAGGTATAAATAACTGTCATCTATCAAAGCAGATCATGTGGAGAAGGGAGAAGCCTTTTACAGTGACATCTGAACAGAGAAAGTCAGTACACAATGACTAGGGTTTCCTGGAAGGGGGTCCAAGTCAGTCTCCTTCCCTTCTAGGCTGAGCTGGCTTTGGGGCCCTCTGCCTTCATGTGCATGGAGTGGGGACAGTTATCTGTATGTCTGAGTCAGAGCCTCAGGAGTGGGTGGAAAGTGGGCTGTGTTCCAAGCAGGGCACAGAAACCATGGCAGTCTCAATAGATCCTCTTATTCTTTCTTGTCTATTTTTCCTTCCTTCCTTCCTTCCTTCCTTCCTTCCTTCCTTCCTTCCTTCTTTCCTTCCTTCCTTCCTTCCTTCCTTCCTTCCTTTCCTCCCTCCCTCCCTCCCTCCCTCCCTTCCCTTGAGACAAGATCTCACTAGATACATCCAGCCCTGAAGTTCTACATAGTGAGGATGACTCTGAACTTCTGCCTCCTTCCCTGTGCTGGGATCACAGGCATGCTCTATGATTCCTGGTTTATTCCATGTTGGAGACTGAGCACTGGGCTTCCTGTGTGCTAGGCAAGCATTCTCCCAGCAGAGCTCATGTACAGCCCCAGGCATCCAGATTCTTACATGCCTGTGTCTATGTTCTTATGTTCTTACTTTCCTTTTTTATCACTACCACTCAGCACATGTACACACCAGCCATGGTTCAGTTATATCTCAGGTAAGAGGTAAGACCCATCATATGGAGGCCTTTTTGAGAGTTTCGGATCCCATAATACCCTTTTCTTCTCCTAATCCATCAATTTGGGCTAGCCTGGGTGGAGAGCTCACATGGAAGGGCACAGGTAATTCTCTCTCTCTCTCTCTCTCTCTCTCTCTCTCTCTCTCTCTCTCTCACTCTCTCTCTCTTTCCCCTTTCCCCCATCCCTCTCTCCCCTTCCTGGTCTTTTGTATTTAGTATTTTATCCTTTCCAAAATTTCCAGCACATTAAACCATTAAACAGGAGTGGTATGAGGAGACATCCATTACTTGTTCCTGATGTTACAGGGAAGTTTCCAGTCTTTCACAATTAGGTACAATATGGCTGTGTGTTTTTATGGATGACCATCGTTGGGTTGAGGAAATGCCCCTTTGTATTGCTCGTTGACTTTTTTTTTTTTTAAATCATGAACAGATGTTGGATTTGCTCAAATGCTTTTTCTGCATCTATGGTCATGTGGGCTACCCTCCCCCCCACCGCCCACCTTGTTCTATTGGCGTGTGTACTGCAATTGATGCATCCTCAGGTATGAACTGACCTTGCATTCTACTGAGCTATCAGCTGCCCTTCTAATGCCCTGCTGGATTCTGATTGCTGGCATTGCGCTGATCCTTTTTGTGCTTTTGTTCCTTTTCACACTGGAGGCTGAACCCAGAACTTGGCACTTGCTAAGTGTTCTACCACTAGCCCTTAGGAAAACCAACAAACAAAACAACAATAACCCTTCTTAAGGTAAGGTCATGGGAAGCTGGGCTGCGTGTCCTGCACCTGACTCTGCAGCACACGCAGGCCTTGAATCTGGGATCTTCCTGACTCGGCCTCCTGAATAGTGACATTCTCTGCTGACAGGCCTGGCTCATTCTCTGCTTTATTACTATTACTTTTTTTTTTTTTTAAGACTAGAGAGAAATCCTTTTCAAATAATTGGTAGAATTAATTGGTAAACTAACTGTGGCCTTTGTTTGAATCTTTTTATTGTTAAAGCATTCCCTTTCATCACTGTAAAATTAGTAGCCATGCCTGCCTGGCTTTCGTCTCTAACTGGTAACTCAGTGTTTTGCTTCTTCATTATTGATCGCTACAGCTAAAGGTTTGCTAATGATGTTACTCTTTTCAAAGAAACAGCTGTTGGTTTTGTTGATTTAAAAAAATCATTCTCTGTTCTTTATACTATCGACCCCCAGGCTTTATTATTCCTTCTTTATGCGCACACGGGGTGAATGTGTTTGTCCTTTTGTAGTGACGTAAGAAGAAAATGGGGAGGTTATTGATGTGAGTTTGGTTTTGTTTAATGTGGGTCAGCTTTCCTAGTGACAAACTGTCATTTTCATTAATCTGGGAATTTCCTAATCTCATCTTCATTTTTTTTTTTTTTGATGGATAGTTTGCCAGATGCCAAGGTCTTGATAGGCTTTGGTTTGCTGTGCCCTTTGAATGGCACACCGCTCCCTTGGGGCCGACAGTTCCAGGTCAACAGTGAGCTGTTGCTCTTACTGTCTGGTGTTCAGTCCCCTCTTATTGCTTCCCTGATTCTCTGTTTGTCTTTGGTCCTTAACATTTTGATTATGATGCATCGCAGTGTGGACACTTTCAGGTTTACCTCACTTGTAAACTGATATTTTTTATTCATTGTGAGACACGCCATTTAAAAACAAGAGCTTTTCCTCCTCTTCTCGTCTCCTCCTGGGACTCTGTGTTGGGGCCTCAGTGGCCTTTGACCTCCTCTGTTAACCCCCCACTCTTTACTCCCATCTTACCGGCTGGATAGCCTCTTTTTTTTTTTTTTTTCCTGGGAATTTCAGGTTGGCTAGTTCTTTCTTCGGTCTGCTCACATCTGTTGATGAGCCTCCTCTTTGGTGAATTTTTCCTTCAGTTACCTTGTTTCTCAAGTCTATAGCCTGTACTGAGTTACTTCCCCTAACATCTAGCTGCTAATATCTATCTATCTATAAATCTATATATATATAAATATATAGGTATAAATAGATATCTATAAATAGATTTCTATTCTAAATAGATATAAGTATAAAATATATAGATGTTTTATGTCTATATATTATATAGAGAGGTATTTATATATCTATAATTAATATTTATATATTATCCATATATTTTGTATTTATATATTTATATGTAAATAAAAATAATATATAAACGTAAGTAGATATCTCTATCTATCTATCTACCTATCTATCTATCTATCTATCTATCTATCCACATTTCAAATGTTTTCCTTTGGCTACTTTTATTCATTTATGATAGGTGAATTAAAGTCTCCATGGAGTAAATCAAAATGTTTTAGCTTTCTTGAGAAAGCTGCTCAGGATTTTTCCTGGCGGGTCACAGGTGTCTTGTGTGCTTTCTGGACTGTTTTGGTCAGTGCAGGGATGTCATATGTCCTACCGTGGCCACGCTGAAACAGATCTCCTTTCCCCTGGTTGTGCACAGTCTGGCATCCACTGGGAAGCGAGAACCTGGAGCCTCCTTGGGTCTTTCCTCCTCCAGGGTTTGCTGTGGTGTTTTGATTGTGTTGTTTTCTTAGTTGCAGTTTGCTCATGGACTCTCTTGAATGATGAGCACAAATAAGGTTTCTGCTCTTCACTATGTGTAGCCACTGCAATCCACGCTGAAAGCCACTGAAAAGCCAACTCAGATCTGTAGAGAGAGCTCCTGAAGCCACTTGCCCCCATTGTTACCCAGCTGTTGCTCATCCTTGACAAGTGGCTCAGTGTCTGTGGAGGTGCATACCTCTAACCATCACCTAGGCAGAGACTATGCCTTTATCTCTGCTTCCTGGTTGTGTAAGGACTGAAGTTCACTCAAACGTCAGAGTTGGGGGGCCTTCTTGGGTCTTAAGCACAGGACAAGCCCTGCCGTGAGAATGGCCTTCAACGCTAACAAGAACACACAGGAGCTTCCCAAAGCATTGTTCCTTCAGCATTGACTGAAGTAGAAGGGATGAACATATCTGCCTGTATATGGTTTCGACCTTGCTCCCCAGGCAGCAGCTAAGCACTACACAACTCCCTACTCAGGACACACTTTTGATTGTGTCCTTACAGGGCCACCAGGGGGATCAAATGAGAATTACCTGTAATAAAAATCCGTTTTGCACTCTCAGACACTCACCCTAGGACCATGTCACTGTTATTATCAAGGCTGATGCTGAGCAGAAGAGAAGAGGGTGAAATTAGGTAAGTGAGGACACCCCAAGTTTGCTCTGATGAAGCATTGGCTGGTTCTCTTCATTCTTTTTAATAAATTCTTGTTGCTTCAAGCCTTTGGCAAGATTCTAAGGTTTTCAAGAAGATAATTCTGGTAATTACCATCAATATTTTTTGCCTTGCTTTTATGAACGGGTGGAGTTATTATTTTAATTTGTATTGTCCTCCCATACAGAGATACCACTTACCTTCCCTGGGTCTAATGAAGGTCTATCTACCCTCAAACTCCTTGAAGAAGTCCATTCGTATATTAAATAATAAAATTAAAACTCTGTTCTGTGCTTATTCCTGAAGCTGCCACTGAGAATATTAGCAAAATGGAACAAGAGGTAGACAGGACACTCAGGCATGAGTTTCTCACATGTGAGTCTGTCCTGATTCAGTCTGTCAGTCCATAGAACACTCTGACTTAGTAATCATAAGGAAGATATTTACAGCTTCTTAGATTAGGATACTACAGTTTTCTAAAAGATGGAGATTTACAGTTTCAAGTATAATACAATTAAAGGAAGGCTGGAGAATGTTGAGTACAAGCTAGATGTTGATATCATTAAAAAATAACATTAATGGTAGCAATTCATTGCTATTACCAATAATGGTACTAATTATTTTAATTTCTAAAAATTAGCATCATCATCATCGTCATTACTGATAGTTACCTACTTTGAAGATTCAACTGTAGGAAGTGGGGAATATGGACACAGAAATGTGTACTGTAGTTAATCCACAACAACCTACACAGTAATGTATCCTGGATAATGAGGCGCTGTGCAGTAATAGTGATTCGGAAAGTTCAACCCAGGGACACGAGCTGCCTTGAAAGGCTGGAGTTGTGGGTCTGAGACAAGATAAGGAATCAGACGACTACCTAGAAACCTCTGGCACTTCCATAATGGGGCACATGCCCTTTAAAAGGGAAGAGCTGTGCCTGTTCAGTAATAAATCTATTACTTTATTCTTCTGGCATTTAGTTTTGTTTTTATTTTTTATAAAATGATTTTTAAAAAATTCAGTAAATTTGGGGATTCTGTTGGAAAGGAATCCACTCATTCAATAGAAATAGTTTGAGATATGCTAGTTTGGGCAATCAACACTGATTGGTTTGGGAGCGGGGAGTGGAGCTGAATATCCTGTTTGCAGTTGGAGGACAGAAAGATCATGGTAGACTGGAGGGGCCAGAGTCAGACTGATGGAGGAGGTGTAAGTCTGCATTGCTAAGAGCCAAGTAGAAGAGAATTCTAGGGCTAAGTTTCCAAAGTAATTGAAAAGGAAAAGTATGCAAATTTTCTTCCATTCTGTGTCACTGTCCTCTGATACAGAAGCACATTTACATGGGGCTGGAGTAATGGCTTAACAGGTAAGAGTCCCCGGCTGTTCCTGCAGAGCACCCAGGCTCAGTCCTAATATCCATTTCTGGAGGCTCGCTACCACCTCTAATTCCATGCAGGGGATCTGACTCCCTCTTCTGGCCTCTTCAGGCATCAGCATGCACGTGGTGCACTTACACAGGCCCTTACACAAACACAAATAGAGTAATTTTTTTTAAAGTAACAAGTTAATCTTTTTTGAAAAAAGAAATCCCTTTCCATTATAAGTGAGATCAGGAAGTGGATAAAAACTCAAAAACTTTTAATTTCCCTCTTGGCTTTGACGGTTCTTAAGGAAGAGATTTAGATTTTAAACAGTATGATCAGTAGTAACTTTAAGTGAAGGAGAAAATATCTTTAGTTTTCTCATTCTTCAAAATTAGGTAGAAAAACTTGCTCCTGCTTAGGTGAAAGAATTAAATTAAAATGTTTAGCACTGAGCATCATTGGCGATGTCTGATCCAAAATGAGAAAACTGAATCCTCTTAAAGATTTAGTGGCTGTTTTCAAAATCAGAAACTCTTGCTTTGAAATGGGTGACAGCATTTGAGAACTGAGTTTCACATTAAAGTATGGCAGAGGCCTCGCCCTGATACATTTTATTTAAACCAAAGGGCTCTCTCCAGTCAAGTACCTTACATGAGGTTTTGAACGAAGATGTCTCCAGCATTCAAGGTGTTGGAGGCAGAAAACACCATGACTAATAAATCACTTGAAGTGCAGAGACTCAGACCCTAAGAAGTTAGGATATCCTGGTGACCCATGAAATTCATAAATACATGGGACTTATCACATAGGCTCCTGGATTGGGAGCAAAGGTAGTGTGTCCCCTGATGAACGCACGTCTTTTTAAAAAAGTTATTAATCACTACGATTGGACAAAGGTACAATCTAATTTGGGGCACTTGCCTTTCACGATCTAGAACAATGAGAGGCCATGCCCTCATCACTGGCCAAAGAAAAGGAGAAGGTAGGCTAAGAAGCTGGGGCTGTCTGTAGCCATGGGAGCTTCTGACATGGGCTCACCCGTGGCAGAAGCTGTGAGGTAAGAGGAGGGTTCTCATTCAAGTGCAGCTTTGCCCAGACACACAAACCCTGAGTCTTTGAAAGGCTCTCAAAGTGCTTAGATCTCAAAGCCCATCCCAGGCTGTGGCTGTTGTTATTGACCTGTGTCTGCCTCTCACTGTGGGAAACTCTCTCAAAGCTGGTGGTGGAGAGGTCTGGTCGAGCCAGCCATGTTGCATAAGCAGGGAATGAGTCCCAGGTTTCTCCGGAAATATCTGCTCCATCTTAGCTTAGGGGGGATGCAGCACAGGCTGAAATCACAAGGGACTGATTTAGTACAATCCTCAGAGTGTGGGATTCAGCTACTGTGACACTTAGAAGCTCCAAATGTTCCTTCAGTGAAGGCTAACCCACCATCTCCCCTGACTATAATCACATGAAAATGGGTGAGATTGGGCTGGGGGATGGCTCAGGGGATCGTGAATGCCGTGCGGGCATGAGAACCTGAGTTGAATGTCTAGCCCCCCTCTAAAAAGACAGGGTGTGCTGATGCATACCTGGAGCCCCAGCATTGAAAAAATGGAGACAAGAGGATTCTGGGGGCCTGGGGGGGGGGAGGGAGCCAGTATAGCAGAAACTGAAAGCTCCAGATTGAATCTCAACAAGTAATATGGAGTGTAATAGATAGAGGAAGAAAGTCAATGTTAATCTTTTGCCTTTCCAGGTGCACAACCATGTGTAGACAGACAGACAGACAGACAGACACACACACACACACACACACACACACACACACACACACACACACACCACTACCACCATCACCACCACCACCAATAAAAAAACAATGGGCAGACTCTTCTGGGAAGCATGCTGCGGTCATCTGGTAAAAACTGATGCTCAGGACAGAACTCAAGATTAAGCACATAGAGACGTGATGCCCCATTGCCTCCCCAACCTCATCACTGATAGTGGCTTATAGCTCCACAGCACTGGTCATTCTCACCTCTGTGTTGATGACCCAACTCTTCTCCCTTACCCAGAGGATGGTCTACCTAATCGCAGCTGTCCAAAATAAACTTATGATCTATCTAGTTAGTTCATTCTTTGAGACTCAATGCCAATCCTACCAAAACAGTGCTGAGTGATGGGAAAATCACAGGTTTTAATGTTGATTGGGCCAGAGGTGAACATATTTTTTTAGCTTTTCAGCTAAATGTTTCATTACAAAATGTTGAGTTACCACAAGGACTGAGATGCTCAAAAATGGTGGACATTATAATTTAATGGCTCCTGACATCTATGGATGGCTTTCTCCTGTGGAGACCCAGAACTGTGTCCTTCAGCATGTGTGTGACCTGTAAACTACTACAGGACTTTCAGGCTTGCATCCCCCAGAGTCCTTGAGGACAACGAGACACTCCCCGCTCCGCCCCGACAACCCCTTCCAAAGCAGATAACCCCATCACTCTCAGTGTCTCCCTAGAGACAGTTTGGGTTACTTTGATTTTGTTCTCCAAAGAGCCCTGGGAAGAGGATATTTCCATTCTATAAGAAATCAAGGCTGAGATTTGGAGGCTACCTGTCGGAGACCACAAAGCCAGTAACTGTCACTGTGGTAATGACCCCAAGTCCTCTTTCGAAGCAGATGCTCTCTACACAGCACATCACATGTGCAGAATGACTGACGGGACGCATTTAGCTCACAGCTTCAGTCAAATTGCCCAGCCTCTTTATGTGCCTTTGCCCACTGTTCCTGTCCCAAGACCTACTTATCCACTAAGGCTCGGCGTTTTCTCTCACCTAAGCTCCCAGGCAGTCAGGTGACCAACTTTTATGGGGAACTTTTCTCTCATTGCTGGAACAAAAAACCCGACAAATGCAGCTTAAGGAATGAGGGCTCTGTTTTGCCTCATCTTTGTGGGTACAGTTGGGAAGCCATGATGGGAGGAGTGTGAGCTGACTGACTGCATTGAAGCCACAGTTAGGAAACAGAGAACCATGACGGTTGGTGCTCAGCCGACTCTCTCCTTCTTATGCAGTATAGAAGCCCCGCCCATGGGATGGTGCCATCCCCATTCATGGTGGCTCTTCCATTTCCAGTTAAACCTCTCTGGGATGCACGCCCCCCTCCCCCACCCCATACACCCAGAGGTGTGTTTCCATGGTGATTTGGAATGCTGTCAGGCTGATGATGAAGATTTACCATCACAAGAACTAAGCAGTGGAATGGCAAACAAGAGACCAAAAGGGCTCAAAGCAGGTCCGACAGGAGGAGGACTGGGAGAGAGGTAATCCCGAGGCAGATGACAGATCACCGCGTCCCAGCAACTGGGAGAAATATTAATTCTTCTCAGCTTGGGAAATCAGGATCAGACATCACCACCATGAGTCATTTCATGCTAAAGGCAGGGGAGTTCCATGTGATGCTTCTGGACCTCAGTGGGCTACCTCATGGGTCAGAAGCCAGCGATTCCCACTCAGCTCAGGAAATGACTAGTTGTTCAGCCCATGAGTGAACCCTTTGTGGGGTTTGTTGTTCTATCCTCCTTCCTTTGGAAGGAATACATAAGAATCATAGACAAGGGCACAATACTTGCCTCACTGACCAACACCTACCTACCAAGAAATCCTCTGGAGCTAGAGGAGTAGAATTACGCCTTGGTGCTTCCCAGGGAAATGCTTGCCCAGGATGAATGTGGCTGGTGATGATGTGGCTACCTCCTCCATGTTCAATCCCACCCCTGCAGTGACCCCATGGTGTGTTCAGGCCACCTGGAGCATGCCTGACAATATAAACATGTGATCAAATACACTACTGTCCACAGTGGCCACCACAGACTAAGTTCCATCTGCCTTCTATGGAAGTACTATGGTGGCCCTCGTATATACTCAAACAAAGATGGGATCATACAGAAATGGAAAGGGACAATGAGAATAATGGGATAAATCAAGGTGGTACCTTTTGAGAACCTACTGTCTATATTAGTGGTTTAACCCTAGTAACCTTCAGAGAAGGTATTCTTTTTCAATCTCAATCTAATTTTATTTTTATAGAAGTCCAATTCACTAAGCATACAATCATTTTCAAGTCCACAGTTCAGTGCTAAAGGACCTGCTCTACAAGCACAAAGACCTAAATTCAACCCCCAGAAGCCACTAAAGAAAAAACCAGTCACGGTAACGGTGACACATGCTTGTAATCCCAGCACTGAGGAGGCAGAGACAAGTGGATCCCTAGGACTCCCTGACCAGTCAGCTTAGCCTGTGTGGCAAGTTCCAAGTCAGTGAGAGACCTTGTCTTAATGAAATAAGGTGAGGAGTGTCCTGAGGAATTCTACCTAAGGTTGACCACATACGTGTACATCCATAGGCACACGAACACAACTGCACAATTCTGTGTCACCGAGGGCACCGTCATTGTACAATCAGCTCCTTACAGTTTAAAAATGATGGAGCTATAAAGTGTTCCCTGCTCTAATTCCTTCTCATGTCACCTCCTAGTAACCATCAGCCCGCTTTATCTGTCTGTGCTTGTCCCACTCTGTATGGGAAACAAACAAAACAATCACATGGTATGTCCACCTCATCCTCAGCTTCTTTCATTTAACCCGTAGTGTGAAGCCCATCCGCTTCATTAATGACTTGCATTAAAACTTCCTTCTTCACAGCTGAAGCTGGTTCCACCAGGTCTGTCGCCGCTTGTACATCTGCGTATCAGTTGAAGGACACTGAGCCGTGTCTGCCTCTTGCTTTTGTGAATGATGCCACTGTATCCACTCATGGACACCTTTCTGTGTGGACACAAACACATCTTTTCATCTCCGTCGCATGCACGCCATGGGGAGAACCAGTGCTTTCAGCCTGCTTGAAGATGTGGAAACTGAGGTAGGTAAGGGTAAGTCTCCCGCTCAGGGTCTCTTAGCTTGCTAATGGTAATGCTAATGGCCTCAAGATTAGAATCCAGCCTTCAGAATCTCTGATCCCAATCTCCAGCCTATGGCCCCTGGAGTTGCTTGAGCTGAAATTCACCAAATAATTATTTTTGTAAGAGATTACCAACTTCTAACCTCAACTCAAACAGCCTGAGGTCGTGTGATTAATTGCACTAATGTGAACTCATGGATCCAGTAGTTTCATTTGGCGCCTGCTGAGATCTGAGATTTTTGTTTCCCAGGCAAATCAATAGCAACAGACTCTATCTTGTTAGATCAAATATAACTTCTGTTTTACGAAGCTCCGCTTATGCCCTAATGCGGAGTTTATGTACTCGGGGGGCTTAATGTGATAATAAATGAAACTTTAACTTAACAATTAATAGTATAAAAGCATTAGGATACTTGGAATTAGAAGGCTTGCATGTGATTTTTTTTTAATTAGCCACTTTTTTAAAGATACAATTATGGTTGTTTCATACAACGATTGGGTAGTAACTCACTCATTAAAGAGGCGAAAATGAGCAAACTTCTACTCTGGTGCCCTTTGCAACGAACTGTAAAAACAAAATAAAGAGGAAACTACAATCGGGAACCCTACAAACTGTTGATAAATGGTGTGACTCTCTCAACACCAATTCTTTCGGGATTAGAGATGGCTGTATCCCCAACATGAGTCGAGAATGGAGACTGGTGAGCTGAAGAAGAACTTGGGTTGCCTCTGAAGGAAGCGATAGAGAAAGGGTGTAAAACATACAATTACAGAGCTATTTCCTCACACAACTGTACATGCACTCCTGTCTACCTGCACCCAAACAGCCACGCCCATATCGGGAGGAATCTTCTAAACACAGCTACATGGGTCATTATTTTAATGTGCACTTACACACTGTAAGAAAGTTATGGGGTATTGGAAAGTATAAAAGAGCCGAATAGGATCTTGAAACAGGGTGCTGGCAGGAGCAAGCTTACAAACCTTTGTTCTGCTTCGCTCAACTGAGTTACTGACGACCAGGGAAAGTGGTTCTCTCTTTCTCTACATCCCAGGCTGTCCATCTCCAGGCTGTATTTATTAAAATGGCTAACAACTGCTGTGTGAATTTGCATGAGGCAAATCGTTCATTTTCATTCATTTGGTAATGACTAGATTACAGGACTGTAAAAGTGAAACTGTTTAAAAGAAATGTAAAACCCAGTCCCTCAAGAAGAAAACAAGGACGTCTGGTTCTGACAGCATCCCAGTCTTCTCGGGGAGAGGGAAGAGGACAGGACTCCGTATGTTAGACTGACTTCTAGACCAGCACCAAAGGAAAAACCCCAAAGATGAAGTAGAGACCGTGGAATGCCTGAATGAATGAATGAGTGTAGTCAGCACCACAGACAGAAGAAGGTAGGACTTACTTAAACACTGTAGTCTGGGGGTGGGAATTTGTGGGTTTTCTTTACTTTTTCCTCTCCTTTCCCTTCCCTCCCCCCATCCCTCCTTCCTTCCTTCTTTCCTGTCTGTCTTCTTTGGGGAAGGTCAGGGTTTCATGAAGCCCAAAATGACCTTACACTTGCTATGTGGCAGAGGATGGCCCTGAACTTCTAATCCTTCCACCCTGCCTCCCATGCACGAGGATTACAGGCCTGAATCGGGGGCTCTGCCAGCTAAGCTGCATCCCACCTCCTCAGCTTGGATGATCACAGATGTTACAGGCACAAGATTACAGAGGACAAGGAGGGAACTCCTAGGCCATTTAGACACATATAACTTATACTGACAAGGCAGACATATTCAAAGTCCTAGAAACTTGAAGAGATTTGTATCCCACTAACATCATTTGTAAGAATTTTTCTTGATAAAAATGGTTCCAATGATGAAAACAAATGCAATAACAGGAGTATAAAGTCTTAAAAACGTAAGATGTCATTTAAAATGGTAAGCCAAACAAACCAAAACCAACAGTCACAGCCTAAATGTCTAACAAATAAAACATTAAAAAAATGCTGTAAGTAAATAAAATCAAGCCAGGAAAAATGGATGTAACATAGTGTTAAGTGAACAAGGCCGGTATAAAACTATTAAGTAGGGACTGGAAAGATAGCTCCATGGCTTGCTGCTCTTATAGAGGACCACATTTCAATTCCCAGAACCTATATGGGGCCTCACAAGTTCCTGTTACTCCAACCCTAGAGAATCTGATGCCCTCTTCTGGCCTCCACGGGCACTGCAGTCATGTGCACATACCTACACACAGACATATATGCACACATACAATCTTTTTAAACGTTATAAGTGCTAATAACGTATGCTTTAACTGCAACTTTAGCAATAGCAGAGTTTCAAACAAGGAGCCAATGGGAAAGAGACAGGCTACAAGTTTGGGATACAGGAGAGGGAAGGAGAGCATGGAGAGTGGGTGAAAACAGGGCTCTGAGGAGCTGTGTGTACTTCCGGTTAAGAATGGAGCTGTGATGAAGTGAGTGCAAGCCTTAGAGATTTTAATTCAAATGCAAGGGACTCTCACTGCTGAGCGTTGTTAGCTCTCAGCTTCTAGGAAGAAGACACCAGAGCACGTATGGCTTGAAGACTTATGATTTAATATAATACACATCTCTACACAAAGAAACATGGGGACCACCGACTGGGGAAGGAGGGATACACTGAACAATGCCAAATGCATGTAAATCACAGCCTCCCCAGAAGGTTTAATCCAAACCCACTAATCCCACAACAAATTGGTCAACCATCTGCAAGCCTGTGCCTGGAGGGAAAAAAGAAAGAACTTATAATAGTTGAAATGCTACTGTGGCCACCCCAGCTCATAGGCTTCCACAGATCAAATCTGTCAGACCCAACTTCAAACTGGAGAGTATAACACAACCTTCCAGAACAGTCCAGATACACAGAGCATCTGGCTTTGGCAATCCTTTCTAATATCCACACCTTAACCTTGACCTGTCTTTCTGCCAACAATCCATCTCAGTCAGCCGCAGGGTGAAGAGCCATCATGGAGGGTATGGTTCCTATGAGTGTGCAGGCAAAACACATTATACGCTTGTGGGGAAAGATTCCGCTTGCCCATGACAGATTTAAAACTGCTGCAGCGGTGTTGGCCCCTCCCATGCTGGACTGGATGTGGTACACATGTTTGTAATTCATCTGACAGCTCTCTGACAGCTTGGCCTTTCAATAAAATATTTCCATAGAAAACAAAGGAAGATGTCACAGAACTGCTGAGAGATACTCATGTAAGTTGGAGGGAGGAAGAAAACCCTTTTTATCTTAAGATAACTTCAGTTATGCAGAAGGACACAGGGTGGGGGGGCTGGAGAGATGGCTCAGCGGTTAATAGCTCTTGATGCTCTTACAGAGGACCCTAGTTCAGTTCTCAGTGCCCACATCAGATGGCTCTCAACAACCTATTACTCCTGTTTCAGGGAATTTGGCACCCTCTTCTGGCCTTTGGGGGCACCTGTACTCATACGCACAAACACACATAATTTCAAAAAAATTAATCTTAGAAAAATACATTTAAAAAATGTAGTGCACAAAGAGCTCAGAATTCCCAAATAGAATTCATCCCTCTCACCTTGTTGTCGGTCACACATGACCACAATGCAGCTGTTAACACTAAGAGATTGCCATCTCTGTCCACCCATGTCAAGCTATAGAATTAACTGGCACTTTCTAGATATTTCTATACTGTCTTTTTTTTTCCTTCCTAGGATCCATCTAGAACAACATCTGCCATTGACTTGGTCATTTCTTTCATAGCTTATTCTCCCCCCTTACCCCCCCCCCCCCCCCGTCATTGTTTCTTGGCTTTTACCAGTGTTCAAAGCTGGCATGACTGCATGCCAATCGCTGTGATGGTAGGCAGACACTAGTGGATCCTGAGAGCTCACTGGCCAGCAGGAATAGACGAAAGGGCAAGCTTCCACTTCAGTGCGAGATCCCGTCTCAAGGAAGCAAGGGGAGAGGAACAGAGGAAGATGCCCAGCACCCTGCTCTGGCTTCCTCCTGAACACCATACACATCACCACCACCCCCACGCACACACAAGAACAAATAAACAGCTCAAACCCATGAAAGGGAAAACACTGCACTTGTCACCTTCAAGTGACGTTGGTAAGCTCTGTAGAGTCACCTGGTAACACTTTAGCCAACCAAGAAATCCATCTGAGGGCAAAAGAAAATTCAGAGTTTTGTCTACGTCCAGACTGAACAAACAAGCTTATTTCCAAGATCTTCATGAGAGGTCAGTAGAGGTCATTACCTAACTCGGGCAGCATCAACAGAATCCATACCAAAGCAGTGGGTCCTGATGGGGAAGGCCCAAAGGTACCTCTTTCTTCTCATGTTCTGAAGATTTCCATGACCACATGCTTTTGGTGCAGGCCTTTAGTCTAATCAGATGTAGGGCCATCACCGAGAGACCTCCCGCCTCTGTCTCCCGAGTGCTGAGCGTACCATCCTGCTCAGAAGAGGTTTTCTTCAAAGAAGTGTGACCTCATTGGTTTGTGCAATATGACAGGATCCCACTGAAGGGGTCATTTACAAACAATATTAGCTAAGCTGGGTCACTGCTATGCAAGCTGGAAGCCTAGAACGGATATTCTAGATCTTTCCTACGGCAGATGTCTTACTGCACCAGGACTGAGTGAAAAGCTTAAGAGAACAAGTGGAGGAGGACCCGAAGCTCTGCCTTGTCAGGAACCCACAACTGCAATGATGGCATTAATCTAGTCACGACCATTTAAAGGACCTGACTCTCAACACTGTCACATTGGGGATTGTGTGTGTGTGTGTGTGTGTGTGTGTGTGTGTGTGTGTGAGAGAGAGAGAGAGAGAGAGAGAGAGAGAGAGAGAGAGAGAGAGAGAGGGAAGGGTACATAATGGCACCAATGATGGTTAATATCAGTTTGACAGAATGAAGATGCATTGAAGAGATGCCTCAGAGCATGTCTGTGAGGGATTTTCTACGCCAGGTGAACTGTGGCAGAAAGACCCATATTGAATGTGGGCTGCACCATCCCATGGATTGTGGTCCTGGTGAATGAACAGGAGAAAGTTAACTGAGCTACAGCATTCACCTCTCTTTGCTTCCTGATACAGTGTGGATACAACGTGACCAGCTGCCTCAGGTTCCTACAGCCATGACTTCCCGCCATGAAAGACTGCACCCACAACCTGTGAGCCCAAATAAACCCTCCTCTTTGGCTTTTGTTAGGTACGTTGTCATAGCAATGGGGAGAGTAGCTGCTATTGACTGAGCTACTTAAACCGTAGAAAATGGAATGATGTCAAATCCACTCTTCCTGCAGACCAGCAGGTCCACATCTCCTTTCTCAAGCATCAAACCCCACACATTTCTTTTATGACAGCTAGTTCATGAGCCCCAGGAGAATGGTGTCTAGGTCCATCACCCTGTCCTGTCTCCATCTCTGGCTCTCTTTGCCTCTAGGTTCTAGCTCCTTCCATAATTTCAAGGGTACTGGACAGTGCAGAATCCTGCCCTCCTGCCCCTAAACCCACAGGTACATAGCCAAGGAATAATGGCTTACACATGCAAAGATCCACATACAAAGTGGTCCAAGAATGGGGGAAGACGATGCCAGGTGTGTACTGCATGTGAGTCTGTGACTGGGATAAAGACATCTCTACACATCTTCCTTTGGCATCATTCCGTGCTCTGGCCCACTGTAATCATGGGTCTGAATGAATTTTCAGGGCTCCTGGAAGAAGCCAACTTCATCACCCTTTTGAGGACCCTTCGTTTCATCGAGTATGGTTATTCCATTAGGGCTTCAGCGTGTCAAGAGCCAGGCGCTTTAAAAGGGAAAGAGAGAGAAAGAAAGGAGGAAGTTGGGTAAGAAAGGCCTAATTAGGAGGGAGGAGTATCTCTCTGCAGACAGGTCACTGGAAGGATGCCAGGGGCTCTCGCCACATAAAGGAAAAGATTGTTATAAAAAGAGTTTTTAAATAAAGAACACAACGAAGAAAGAGGCACGGCAGTGGAGCCTGGGAGGGGCGGGGCAGAGAATAGGGAAATGAAGGAGAATAATGACTTGAAAGTGTCTTTTTTTCTTCCTGGTTCTCTGCTTTCCTTTCTACAGATGCTCAGCTGAGCCAGTGCAGCTGGCTCCCTGACAAATGTGGGGAAATCAGCCAAATTGAGCTGGTTGTTAGCGGTCCAGGGACAGAGGCGCCGATACACGGGGGGAGGGGCTGTTTCCAGCATGGGAGTTGACTTTTCTTGGCTTGCCTAGGGATTGTTGACCTACGTACGTACGTACGTAGGTATGTTACATACATAGGGTCTCCTGGTTTTCAGAATCTTGCTGACTCTGATCTACCTTTTGACTCTTCTATGATACAAGTGACCTTTGAAAAGGGTCTTTCTTCTGTGGCATTCTTCTCATTGCTCATCCTCCCAGTGACAAGCTCCCCTTCCTTCAACTGGTGGGGCTTTCTTCCCCACTGGGTCAGAAGTCTAAGGTACAAGGACCCTATCTCCCAGCATCAGCATCCCAGGTCTCATGGCCCAGTGCAAGCCCTCCTAGACAACTTGAAGGTGTAATTCTTTTCAAATCGCTGCTGTACACACTTTGGGGGCTTCCCCACAAGACTGAGAAGCCTTCTGGGTAATTCCTAACACTGATGAACATGCCATATATACGGACTGACACACATTCATGTCGCCACAGTGAAAAAGAGTGCACTTCTGGCCATGCACTCTAAGGAAAGCAATGAATACTTGGAGTCAAGTTCAAAGCAATTTCCCTACTTACCACATTTTGCCCTTTTCATCTTTTGATAATGAAATAAAGAGAGCCAATAGGAGGCACGGAGCCTTCAAAGAGAGCCCTTCTGCAAAGGGGAGCAGCTAGAGGGCTGGAAGCATTCCATCTCCTGCTTAACTTAGTGTTTATCCAGACACAGACAGTTGTCCAAACTCATTGCACTGCACACTTAATATCTCATCGGCATATTTATTTGGATGTTAATTATATCTGCACAAAGGTTCGAGAATTTAAGGGCTCTGATTCCAGCAACACCGGAATCTGCAGCAGCATAGTCCTCAAGGAAGCTACTTTGAAAACACACAGGAGACACACACCTTCTGTTACTGTATCAGATGTCTTATAGAAAAGATGCTTGCCAACGATTCAAAAGTCATTCTAAACTATCCATAAGTGAACTTTAGGAGCTGACAAAATGCAGGGTAGGTTCAAAATGTTTATATGGGAGAGGAAGAATCATTGCAACTAATTATTAGATTAGATTATTATTCTTGCATGTGCTCGTGGTGTGTGTGTGTGTGTGTGTGTGTGTGTGTGTGTGTGTGTGTGTGTGTTCGAGTGCAGGTGTACAGTGTAGATGGAGGACAGCGGACAAGATCTAGTGTTGTTCCCAGACACTGCCTACCTCGTTTATTTTTTGAGATAAGTTATCTCCTTAGAACTTACCAAGTAGACCAGGCTGGCTACCCATTGGGCCCTAGTGATCTATCTGTCTCTGCCCCCCAATGCTAGGACTACAAGGATATGCCACCATGTGCTGGCTTTTAATATGGGTGCAGGGGATTGGACCCAGGTCCTCGTGTCGGCAAGGTGAGCACTTTAACAACTGAGCTAGCTCCCCAGGCCAGTTAATTTGTCTTCAAATGTGAAAGTAAACTGACTCCTTAAGGCTGTTGTCTTCAACTATCTTGATTTAAAGAGTGTTAGCTGGGTACCTAGAAGAGAGGGCACTGTGTTGGTATCCTTGACTACACTTATTTACACTTACACTTATTTATAAGTTCATTTGTTTGATAGAGGAAGAGAATGATAGAAATCTGGAAGTGAGTAAGCATTGAATTATCAGGTCTAATCCTTGAGGGGTAGGAATCAACCTGTTGTTCCCTAGGTGTGTTCCCATGCACCTTGTTTTTTGAGAAAGGGACTCTCAGTGGTCTGGAGCTCACTAGTTAGGTTAGACTGACTGCCTAGTAAGTTCACAGGATCCACCCATCTCTACCTGCATGGCATTAGGATTACAGCACACAGCTGTGTGTGTGTGTGTGTGTGTGTGTGTGTGTGTGTGTGTACTAAGGGTCAACTCAGGTCCTTGTGTTTTTGAGGCAAGCACTTTGTCAACTAAGCTATCTCCCTAGCCCTTTAAACCTGTTATTAAGTCCATAGTTAAAAAAAAAAAAAGTAAGACCCAGGGGCCGGAGAGATGGCTCAGCAGTTAAGAGCACTTACTTCTCTGGCCCAGGACCCAGGTTCAATTCCCAGAACCCATACAGCTCATAACCCTCTGTAACTCTAATTCCAGGGGATCAGATGTCTCTTGTGACCTCTGCAGGCTCCTGTGTGTACTTGGTTTGCATGTAAATACACTCAGACACATACACACACACAACAGTGAAATAAATATTTTCTTAAAGATGCTCCAAAAAGGAAAATAGTTTATTGACAGACATCTACTGTTTTTGCATGCTAGACATGAAGTCTTCAAATCTTCTCTCTCTCTCTCTCTCTCTCTCTCTCTCTCTCTCTCTCTCTCTCTCTCTCTCTCTCTCTCTGTGTGTGTGTGTGTGTGTTTTATTTATTTTAAATGACGCCCTCTACTAAAATTATTAAAGCAAATATGATAGTCATAAGTTCCACCAGCTTTCTAGAAAGCAATGTCTTTATTAAGATTAAAATAATCTCCAAAAAAGATGCTTTCTCATGAATGACTGCTGCTTAAATAAGTATGTATTTAAAAAAAACAAAACAATCCAGTGGTAGATGAGCACGCAATGTTTATCTTCTTAAAATGCACTCATAGATAAGTTCTCCATAATAGTTTGGCTTTAGAAAGATCAAATTCATATTTCCTGTTATCCCAGCCTTCCACCCCTGGAACAGAAGACTCTGAGTGACATTTTTATTAGCACAAGTTCACACTTCCTCTCATTTGGACCTTAATGTTTCCTTCTACTTCAGTGGCTGAACGAATCCCCCTCTTCTCCATAACTTTGAGAAATGCCAGAGAGACGGTGGAAGGAGCCACAGGATCATGGAAAGCACTTGCGATGCTTAACTGAAGATTGTATTCTTGTTTATGTTATCAGTACACTGTCCATGGAAAGGAGGAGGCATGGGACAGAGATGCAGTTGTGATGGCACAGCCCCAAGCAGCCACACCAAAGATGGGAAACCCACTGCACGTGTGTAGAGTTAATGAGATCTACTGGGTGTTGATCAGGTGATCTCTCAGAATCTTAAAGGAGAGTTTAGATCCTCAAGTTGGTTTGTTTGGTTTTGTGGATCCCTTCTAGGCAAAGTTCTCTTCCTTCAAAGTGCGCATTCCTTCGCCGTACGAGGCCAAGATTCTTCAATGTGGTAGACCCTATGCTTCCCCCTGAGCTTGTCTCAGTTCCATGGCTGATGCCTGCACAGAGCCTCTGCCTACACTGGAGAGCCCCGGACACACTGGGAGATGAAGATGACAAAGCTTCAGCTCATCCGCCAGGACGAGGCGGAACCGCAATGGGCAAAAGAGCTCGGGGAACGAACCGGCAGATTGGAACTGTCACTGCCCAGTCTATGGCGAGGTCAACTCTTGGACAAGCTGTGGACAGTAAAACTAGGCTGATTTCAGGGAGTTTGGGGGATACAGACTCTGACAAGCAACCACACTGGATCCTACTATAGTTATTTACAGTCTCTAGAGCTAGAAGACAGATTCAAAGTCACCATGTGGTGGTTACCAAGAAGATGATTTTGTAAGTAGTAGGATTCTTTTTCAAATTAAATCTTCTACAGACCCCTGGTATGAAAAATAATTTAAATTGAGAAATGGGCAGCTGAGCAATTAAAACCCCTCACGGCTTGATGGAAAAATTATTCTCAGCTCATACAGGGCTCTATTAAGAATACTTTGTGAGGGCTCCTAGAGCACATGTGAAGATGCTCAAGGGTTCTCAAATAGACAGGGGGGAACACACTGCCACAAAAGCATGTTCCATCACAGGTAACTCACACCAACTCACAACTTTCTGCCCCCCCCCCCCCACCACACACTAGAGTACCATTTCCTCATAGTTTACATGCATGAATGTTAGTCCTCCTCTGAGGTCCAGGAACTCATGTGTGCACACTACACAGGTAGGTATGCACATGGTGAATGGTAGAAGATATGTTACATGAATGTACTTTCTTCTTTCTTCTCCCACATATATGCTGGAGCCTGAGCCAACCCAGCCCCTGCTGTACTCAAGACTTCCTGCCCATCTGTCTGTGCGGGCTGAGGGCTCATTTGTGCATGTGGGTTAGAAGGGAAGGGGGGTCTTGCACTACTGTGGGGGGTTGGTTCTGCTTCCTGCCAGCTTCCACGCAGCCCCCCCCCCTTCTTAGTACAGAGGACAATGCAACCTGGCTGGTGGCCATTCCGAGCAGATCAGATTTTGGAAATAAATTCTAACCAGACTTTGTACGCTAAAATAAAACAAAAACAGCTGAATTCCAGACAAAAACTCACTCTGCCCCTTCCCTCCCCCAGAAGGCTTCAGAATAGAACTTCCTTGAGCTTGCCAGAGAGACATCCTGCACACCAACATCCACCGCTCAGAGCAGATCAACAGCTGGAAAGGCAAACTTCATTTTTTTTTTTTTTAGTGTTAACATTTTATAGTCCAAATCACTTAACAGATGTAAAATTATGGGATATACTTAGCATTAGTTTTTTTTTTATAGAAATTATTAACTAAAGAAGATCTTTCTGTAAAACACATCTGATGGTTAGAATTTCTTGATGATGATGACAGGAACTGAAAACATGTTCATTTTACTAAGTGAAAATGTTTGTTCTACCAAACCACACTTTCACTGGCTTAGCCTGTGGCTTATACAGGTTGACCCTAAGACTAACTGGGCATTTTGAGACATTAAATATACACATCTCAAAGCCTAGGAACAACTTGTCTTAGTGACCAGTCAAGAAATGCAAAACAAAGAGATGTGAGACACCAAGACAGGACAGGAATTGACATCAGACTCAAGAAAACATTCCAGAATGGAAATAATGGTGAGTCAGGGTAAGACAAGGCCTGTGACATCAAAGAAGGTTCCAGATCTCAGCTCGAAGGGGATGATGTGCGGGCTAAGTGGGGCAGACAATGCCAGGCACTACCATCTGATGGGGCAATTGGGGGATGAAGTAGAAGAAGAACAGACAACTGGCTGATCCGTGAAAGATCTGGTGGCGAGAGCTGGGTGCAATCTGGGTGACTGGTTCTGAACAGAGAAAGAAAGGGAAATGCCACCTGATGACTGCTGTTCGATACACTCCCAAACTGTTATGAGAGGTTGAGGGACATGAGATGATAGAGAAGAAAGTCATGTAGTCCTCCGGAAGCCAGGGACTTAAGAGGCCCGAAAGGACTGTCAATCATATACCACATAAACATCTTACCAGATCCGTTAGCCTCAGCTCCCTCATCTGCAGTTCGAAGCTTGCAGCAGATGGGCTTCTGAGCTTAAGATAATTATCTGAAGGAACAAACTAAAAGCCAAAACAAGACCTTTCCAAGTGGAGAAACTTAAAGTACCTCATGAGTTGCCGGCATGCTGTATGTTTACTTTCCTTGCAGACAGAAGCCCTGTCCTGTGGTTTCTAGAAGGTTCTCCCAACATCTGACTCTGGTCTGCCTGATCACCAAGTGCAATCCTTTTGTCTATCAATGCTGGGTTAAAGATGATCCATGCCCAGCTATCATGTACTGGAGGAAACAATGCTTTTGAAACCAATTAATGAACATAGGGAAGAGGAATACTATGTTTTAGAAAAATCTTAGTAAGTCAACTTGGAACTCAGCTTCCCTTTTGGAAACAGCACATCAATAATGATCCACTTGCTGGCTGTGTAAGACTTGGGCTGCAAGAGGCTGACAAAGCATCTGAGGCTGACCGTGATGGTATTGTGTTCCCCAAAATATTGTGCACCCTAATAAACTTATCTGGGGTCAGAGACAGAATAGCCACAATATTAAACATAGAGGATAGGCAATGGTAGCACACGCCTTTAATCCTAGCATTCCAGAGGCAGAAATCCATCTGTTCAAGGATACAGCCAAGCATGGTGACTCACACCTTTAATCCCAGAAAGCGAGCCTTTAATCCCAGGGAGTGATGGTAGAAAGCAGAAAGGTATATAAGGCATGAGGACCAGAAACTAGAAGCATTTGGCTGGTTAAGCTTTTAGGTTTTGAGCACCACAGTTCAGCTGAGACCCATTCTGGATGAGGACTCAGAGGCCTCCAGTCTGAGGAAACAAGATCAGCTGAGAAGTTGGCCAGGTGAGGTTAGCTGTGGCTTGTTCTGTCTCTCTGATCTTCCAGTGTTCACCCCAATAACCGGCCTCAGGTTTGATCTTATTAATAAGACCACTTAAGATTCATGCTACAGCTGACATCTTAGAGTCAAAGAAGGGAAGTCAGCATTGTGCTCACTCGTTAGCGGGCAAGGGAGTTAACACTCTCCGTGCATCTAGCATCTCCACCGGGGGAGAGAAATGGGCGCCAGTCTGTTCGACAACAGATCTCGCATCTTTGGAGGCAGAGTTCTCAAGCGACCTCACCACCAGGAACAGCTCATGTTTCCTTTTTGCCTGGAGTGCTGGTCCTAACTGTCAGCTCTCATCTCCCCTGGGACGCAGAGTCAGGATGTGGGACTTGGGACATCAGAGCCTATGAGCCACCTCTGAACAGTTCAAAAGCAAGGTAGGAACGAGCTGAAAACAGCCCAACCAGCATCCCACGGTGATGTCAGCCATATTTCTTCCACATGGCAAGTTTCATTTTGTTTAATTTAACAATAAACTCATTATATTAACTCAATTCAATAGAAGCAGCAGGGGGATTTCTCCTAATTTAATCCTGGGCTTGGAGGAGCCTTGCTCAGTGCTAAAACAATGCCATCCAGAGAGTCAAGGGCTTGTAGCATATTGAAAGAAGGGAATACAGTAGTGTTTCTGAAGGCAGCCTATCGGGGAATTAGGGACCCATCAGCCCAGAGCTCACTTTATCCAAAGCATCCTCCAGCTGGAGATCTAATCTTCTGCAAGCAAGTCACTCCCCACCAGCCTCCCGATGTCACCAAACTGGCTTTCTATAAGTCACTGGAAAACACAAGGATGTAACTGGCTAACAATCTTATCCATCATCATGACAGACTATAATATGTGCACCCCTCCCCCACCCTGAAAACAAAAAGGTATTTCTGATTATTAGCCATTTTAAGAAAATGTCTCCACCTTGTAGAATAGTTCTTGAGGGGCGGTAGAGGCTGTAACAGCCGGCTGATCTCTTTGGCGATCTAGGAATTCCAAATAGGCACAGTACACACACACACAATGGTTAGAGGCCAGACAATGCTGTTTGTACCCAGCTGGTGAGAAGAAGAAACAAACTCATTAATTAGGGTCCTGCTGGTGCTCTATTGAGAGTCCATGAATGCAGCAGGCTTCCTCTAGGACTGCAGCTGGGAGAGGCAGACTGGTGAAACTCAGAGACACCCTAGATTCACATCCACCTCCCTTGGATGCTCACAGACGGCCCAGTGACCATGTGGTCCTGCTTGTGTCCACGAGACGTAGCTAATAGTCATCTAACTAACCCAGCCACATTTCAAGTTCCGCTCCACAACAGGATGCCGTTGAATCAGATGAAAATGCCTGAACTTTGAGGAAAGGTGCTGGTACCAGTTCTGATTCACTTCAACACTGTGGCTCAGGTGAAGAAGGCCTGGTATTTGTCCTGGTAGGAATACCAGATGAGCCGAACTTGGAGGAGGAGAAAGGCACAGGACCAGTGCATGCCCAGATACCCAGATCTCCTGGTTCTCTCTCTCTCTCTCTCTCTCTCTCTCTCTCTCTCTCTCGGGAATCTTTTCTCTTTGCCAAAAATGGAAGATAATGTCATACAATAAGGATTCCAGAGGAAAAGGATCTCAAGCAAGATGAGGCTTCAATCCTTTGCAAGGTGAGAAAATCCTTTTTGGCCTCTGGGTTGGCAAAGGAGTCATTCTTTACTCCTTATTACACATCTGCTTTCATTATTAATAGAATTGACTTCTTGTCCTGTAAGTGTGTAATGAAAGAGAGAGGACAGAGACAGAGATACAGACAGACACAGAGAGAGAGACAGAAAGGCTACATGCCTACAGTACAAATAACAGAAAAGAATGTCTTATTAGGATAGTCTTTAAGCTTGAGACAGAGCCTCATCTTTCCCCTCTAAAAATAATCCTGTGACCTTTTGCATTCTCCAGGCCATATGTATTTTGGCAACGTCCAGAGTCCCGAGGCACATCAGGCAGAGTGAGGGCTGAGGGTTGTCTGGCCCAGGTCCCCGGAGCTAAG
Source organism: Peromyscus attwateri (assembly GCA_902168425.1). Taxonomy (NCBI): domain Eukaryota; kingdom Metazoa; phylum Chordata; class Mammalia; order Rodentia; family Cricetidae; genus Peromyscus; species Peromyscus attwateri. Next base: position 44,583 of record CABHPP010128834.1, on the reverse strand, counting down.
AAGTACACCTGTCAGAAAAGCAGCAGGCAGATTCAAAGAGAAGAGTCCACAGGGACCTGGAGGGCACGCTGTGCCCCACCGTCCCTGTCAGTGGCTGATTAAACCTCCAATGCATGCATACTCGCTTTCGGAAAGCTGAACTTGAACGTTAGAGCTTCCGCCACACAGACGTGGATACAGACATAGGATTGAGAGTAAACACCAGTAACGCAGGAAGAACAAACATCTGTGTGCACCACACTGTTAGATTTTGTTTAATCTAAAGAAATAAAGAGTATCAAACATCACTTACAATCAAAGAAATGCAAACTAAGGTGCCTTACACTCTTTAAAATGTATCCAATTAGCAAAGATGGAAAAGGCAGATAATCCCAGTGTTGATGAGGGTTTGTGCAAACCGGCACTCTCCTTGTCTGTTCGGAGTTGGAATATAAATTGATAATCTTTGTGGAAATGGAGTAGGCAGAGTGCTGCAGATGCTGTGTGTGCATGCATTCTGCTGCAGCAACGCCACGGGCAGCAGCTTATCCAGTTGGGCATTCGCAGTAGATGTTCCTCACAGCATTGTAGCAAGTTGTCAGAAGCAACTCCAAACAGGGAAGTCCACCCCAACCCCCTCCACTGCATGCACCCCAAACAGGACTATGGTTTAGTTTTTGTTGGGATTCACACACACACTTGATGTAATTAAAACACTTGCTTATAGCAGTGTGGGAGTGGAGGGCAAGAGTGGTTAGGAAATGTTTCCATAACTAAATTCAAGAGAGATCTATGTTAGAAGTAAGTTTAGGGTCATAAAGAAAGACACAACTTTACTTCCAGTCAGAATGGTGCAGTGCTCACAAAGTGGAGGACCAAGCCCGGAAGGGGGATGGGTGGGCGGAGAGGGGCCCTGGGTTTTTATTCTGACACAGTGGTGACTGTGTCTTTTCCTCATTGGCTGGGGTACCACCTCACAGTCTTTTGCAATTAGCTAGTTTGAAGAGAATCAGATCAAAAGAAATGAATGAAATAGGGAAAGGATTGGCCATGGAAGTTGCTTAAGATCCCAGAAGGCAGCAGGGCTTTTGAATAAACAAAAAAAGGTGTGAGGGGAGGGTTAAAGCCTTGCATAAAGGTTTTACAAGGTAGAGGAGATTTAAAAAAAAGTTTTGACTTCCTTGTCCTAAACAAAAATTTTACAATGTTTGGTGGAAAAGACTAATATGTAACATTTTTTGCATGTATATATCTATATCATCTATATGCCTCTCCATCTGTCCCATACTGAATTCTAAGCACTTAACTAACCATGCTCAAATTAATACATTTAACCCAACAATCCCATGAATGATTACACAGACCCAGACCACCCCCCCCCCCCACACACACATAATTTTTACAACGAAATGGAAAAATCGAGAATGAACAATTAAACTCAGTTCTGCATTGGTCTACCACAGGACCCCACTCTCTGCCATAAATTTATGTATGGTTGTGTACACACATGCTTACAGATGAATAGTAACATCTCAAAATACTCAACATCATCTCTCCAGTCAACTTAGAAATTTATATTTACTGTTTTACTTTGTGGATTGTATGTGAGGGTATGTATTTCTTTTGTGACTAAGGGTGGGGGGGATGCAATTACTTCTTTTTGGTTTGCTATGATTGTCTTCTCACCTGCTGGCGTGTGTGAATTATCACAAAGAGGGATAGCTTAGCTAGTGGACACGTTTTTCTGATGGTCCAATCCCTAACTCCAGGCCTCGGCGAGTTCCAGTTCTTGGTCTTGGGGAAATGTTTCTCTCCCTGGTAGAGTGGTCTTCAAACTAGAACACGTGGCTCTTGAAAAGTCAACGAAAGTCCTTTCTTGAGGTGCTCACATACAGAGTTTTGGAGAGGGAAAGCGCACTCCAATCCTTGCCTACATTCATCGGAACTCTGCTCATCAAAATTAAGAAGGAAATCTGTCTTCCCAGAGCTCTGCTGTAGTCAAGCTCTATGCTAACATCCGCATTCAGGAGTGGTATGGTTCTCCCGGGGATTCTGAAAGATGTGTTCATTGAAAACTAGAGTCAGACTTTATCTGACACAAAATAAATCTGACTTGGCTGGTTGATTAAATCATGAAGATAATTAGGGCATAGTTTCTATGCCCTCGATGCACTAAATCTGCAGATACAAGGTTTGATGAATATGTATTTAAGGGATACGATAAAAGCATTTTCCATAATTATGTAGCACCATTGTCAGACAAGAAAAGGCTGAATGAAATGACCAGTTTATCTAGATTACCAATAAGTTGGAGCAGATACATATTAATCAGTGGCTTACAATGTGAGAAAGTACTGATTTTTAATGCCATGATATTTTGTTAATGCTCACGATAGACTTTAAACAATTTTTAATGTATTATTTTTATGCATCTATGTATGTGTATACCTGGTGTCCAAGAAGGCCAAAAGATGATGTTAGATCCCCTGGGACTGGAGTGACAGGTAGTTGTGAGCTGCCATGTGGATGCTAGGAACTAAACCCCAGTCCTCTTCAAGAGTGACAACCGCCTTTAACCACCAAGCCATCTCTCCAACCCCTGGGATATTCCTTTGATGCAAATTCAGGAAAAGAAGTTACTCTACTGAACGATTAGCCAGTGCTTCTGGAAGCCAGGTGTGTAACTCATAATATTCTTTGGGATCAGATACCTGGCAGGCACAGCTTTAAGGGACAGACAAAGGATGTATTTTGCTCATGTTTCAGAGGACTTGGTCTGTGGCTACTTGACCTCACCTGCTTGGGTAGAACTTCAAGTGTCAACATATGAAGGGTGGGGAGATTCTCTACCACATAGTAGAAGTCAGAGCAACAAGGGCACTGGGGACCCATTACAGCCTCAAAGCAATGCCCCCTGGTGACCCACTTCACCACCTTTAATCCTACCTCCCGAAGTCTCCACTGCCTTCCAAAGTGGCATTGAACAGCCAAGGACCGAGCACTGAACACAGTGCTGTAATAGCTCAGACCAATGAGGCTTTGGACCCCACCTCCTGTTTCCCTGGGGTTCATCGCCATTCCAATCACATTATGAGAGGGTGACGTATCTGGGCTTTGTTCTAAGTGTCCTCTCTAGCCCTGGGTGGAGACTGGCAGTCCAAGCTACCCAAAGGAGGTGGGAGGAATTATTATCCCCTTAATGAGATAAAGTACTTTCCTCTTGCAGAGGCGCCTCTCAGAGTAGACACTAACAGGCACGTCCCACGGACAGCACTATGGAGCTGGGTCCTGCGGCTTGCCCACTTTTCTGAGTAAGGATTCACAGTGTAACTCCTTTTCCTTATCCATTTCTTGGATACTGTCGGAAGGCTAACACGCTTTCCCTGGCACTCTGGGCTTTCTTCCCCTGGTTCTTTGAAGCGCCCCGCTCCACCCCCGCCCCCACTTTTTTGCCGAGGGGCTGCTTGACAACCTCTGCTATAAACTGCTGGCTTTGGCTTCCCTTCTTCCCTCTTGCCTTCTTTTCCTTCCTCAGGCAGCTGCTGAGATTTACAGCTTGCCTTCCTTATTGTTTTCCTCCTCAACGCCAATAAAACTGCCCCTAAGCCTTGATCATGTCTGTTTCTAAATCCTTCAATTAATGAGGTGAAGGACACCCAAAGGGGAACCTCAGTTTCCCCGGTAAGAGCAGGAGTGCTTCACATCCAAACCTTACCACAAGGTGTCCTGCAATTATTTGCTTTGCACAAAAATCAAAGAACCGAAGCCTTTAGCCACCAGCAGTCGATTGCTGTCACTGTTCTCATGCGATGTTTCCGCTTGTAATTCAGAAGTTCAAAGACAAAGGCAGCACTGCTCTACAGGAACTCTGGTCGCTTCCTCCTCTGACATACCCAGCAGAGAGTGCCTCTCGCCATTTCCAACATGCAAACTAAAATTAGAATGCAATAGAATTGATATTGGACCCTTATTGGTAATAACTGAAGAGTGGGTAGCTGAACTAATAGAAAAAGAACCACATTGTCATTAAGCAATGAACTGCTGACAAAATTTCTACTTCTATATTTATTCATTAAAATGTTTAATACATTTGTGTTTTGATCAACTTTGTTCTAAAAATAATTGGAATCATTTATCAATCTAGAAGAGGTTTTTTAAAAAATTACCTACAGCTTATAGGTAGGACTATTATTTACTTAATATTTTTATATTTATGTAGAGGGAATAAAGAAGTTTGTGTGTATATCTCTGTGTATGTGTGCATATGTGTATGTGTGTGTGAATGTGTATATGTGTTTGCATGTGTGTGTATGTGTGTGTGTCTGTGTGTGTGTGTGTTTGCATGTGTGTGTATGTGTGTGTGTGTGTGTGTGTGTGTGCGCGCGCGTGTGCAGTCCATAGGTCAATATCTTCCTAAGCTGCTTTCACCTTTGTTATTGTTGAGACAGGGCATGTATCTTGCCAAACCCAGAATTCACCAGTGTGGCTAGGCTTGCCAGTCAGAGGGCTCCAGGATGCCCTGTCTCTACCTTCCTGTGCAGAGGTTCCACATGTGTGCAGTGACACACAGTTTCTAGGCAGGTGCTAGAGATCTGCACTCAGGTCCTCATGCACTCTCCTGACAAAGCTATCTACCCAGCCCAACGAGATTTTATTAATAAAATTGTACACACACTCCTAGTAAAATGATTTTGATAGCATAATCAATTTTAAAGCTCTTTAAGCAACACATACAAAATTTCCATAAGGAAAATGACCTGAGTTCATAGAAACCCTGCAAAGTATTTGAGAGTTGGAGAGAAGCATGTAGACATTTTGTTTTGAAAACAGAATGATGGGAAAAAAAAACCCTCAAACCTAATATTCAGATTTCAAAAGTGATAGAAGAATTCTATGGTTTGTTTACCTTATCTTTCATTTTGAAAGTTAGCTTTATGGTATTTTCACACGCACACACATACATACACACACACACACACACACACACACACACACACACACACACACACCACTGTTTCCCCTATCTCATTCAAACTGACCTCCCCAGAGTCACACTTGCAAATGAAAATATTTATTTTATGCCAGAAATTAAACTCATTGCTATTAAACTACATGCTGTGGTTTAAAACACTTAACATCAATTTTTAGTTTAAAACAAATTTGTGTGTGTGTATGTGTGTGTGCCTGAGTGTATATATATGCACCACATATATGCAGGGGCCCTCAGAGGCCGGAGGAAGGCATCAAATCTCCTGGAACTGGAGTTACAAACATTTGTGAACCGCCTGATGTGAGTTCTGGGAATTGGAATTGGGTGCTTTTAAACGCTGCACCACCTCCTCGGTCCCTTAAGGGCAAATACTAAATGAACATGTATAAGGTGGTATGAAGATCTTAAAAACTCTTTTGGGGGGCAAAGTCAAGGAAGAGAGGGATAAAAAGTAAACTCCTCGTCCATTGCATCTCATGACTGGTTTTGTCTAGGAGGCAAACATTTATCTCACTGGCTGTGGGAGGGCTGAAGACACCTGGCACAGTGCCCTCAAGAGACCTCACCATTCCTCCGGGCCCACAGGTCAGGTGCCCACTGAGTTTCTCAGGGAGCAGGCGCTGAAGAGCACAGGAATGAAAGAATGGCCAGGCTGGCTCGGAGGACAAGGGCCTAGGCAGACATTAGGCTGCTTTCCTGACTCTTAAGGTGTAAACACAGCTGAGTAACAGCAGGTAGTGAAAACCAAACCCTCCCTACGGTTGATAGCTACAGCCAGGGAACTGGCATGATCATTTGCAAGAAAGGACAAAATCCCATGGGAGAAAATGACTTCTCCTTCATCTGCACTGGGCTTATAGCCTTTGGCTGCTTTCCACATGTTATGTTATGTGAAAAGTACTCCAGGGTACTCACAAAATTCCCCTAGCATACCAACCGGCAAGCAAATGATGGCAAAGACCTGGGCACAGATGAGGTGAAAATGTCACAAGAACATATTGCTGCCACTCCCTGCTGTCCCTGCGCAGGCCAGGTCCAGGGACAAGCACTCGTTTCATGCACTTAGAAAGAGCAGGGGCAGAGAAAAAGCCAGGGTCTGCAGCTTGCCGGCTCTCAGCAACTCCCTAAGAGGAGTCTTGGCTTCTGCTTCTCTTAAGTGAAGTTCAAAACAGACTTTCTTCCCAAGACTGCTGTGAGTGGCAAATTAGAATATGGATCTGACAGAATGTTATATGCCACGGGTGATTCATCCCTTTGAGTCCTGAAAGCTTTTCAACGCTAACACTTTTGGAAGAAGAATCTTCACAAGGTGTTCTCCGTCCCACGCTCTGTCCGGATGCTGTCTTTCTTGAAGCCCATTTGGGTGAAAGGATGGGTGGGGAGAATAGCCACCAATGTGACTAACAAGGAGCAAAACTAGATTATAGGAAGAATGTATGCGTCCGAAAAAAGCTTAAAGTTTGCAGGTCTGTCTTTACTCTGATGGAACATCCTTGCTCTGACCTACACACACACACACACACACACACACACACACACACACACACACACACATCTCCTCTCAAATGAACCCATCTGATAGTTTATTCCTCTGATATTAAGAGGGTGGGACCATACTTAGAATGGGGTCACTGGGTGCTGATCAGGTTTAGACAAAGTCATAGGGTTAGAGATCCAGAGGCAGAACCCTGGTGTCTTCCTAAGAGGGGCAGGCAGTAGCCTCGCAGAGACATGCACATTCTTTGCACTGGCCATGTGTTTCTAGGTGCTGCTTGTGATATCACAGTGAGAAAGACATGACCAGAGCTGAGCAAGATGTCAACATGATGCTCTTGGATGTCTCCAAGTGTCACTTAGTCACTATCTTTCCTTTATAGCACTACCTTGCTTCAGATACTTTCTTAAAACAATGAAAATCTGAGAAACACAGTTCTGGGCATGGCCCTCTTCTTAAACAATCACATGTGACTCCATGTGGACAGTTACATCAAGACAAAAGACGTCTCTACTTTGGTTCATCTTTATAACTGGGGCAAGAACAATAAATCAAGTCTATTTACATCATTGTAAACCCAAGACAAATCACTGATTTATGTCAAATGGATGGTCTTAATGAAGGTATTAATGGCAAAGAGAAATGAAAAAAAAATCTGATTGATCCTGAAGATATTTAGACCTCACAAATCCAGAGCCACAGCTGAAGATGAAGTAACACTTTCTACAGCTGACTAAGCAATGCCCAGTTCATCCTGCTGTGGCACATTGTTACCCTGACATTGTTAACCGGGACAACCGACAGGTAAAGGGGATGTTCACTCATTAATTTGCTAACCGTCACTCATCGCTTCGGACACTGGTTCCAACAGTATCAATGTGGGACTTACCCATAGGAAAGGAAGGCCAAGACAGGACATGGGTAGTTACATAGGTTTGGCTACAGCTTTAGAGGAAACAATTGGGCCTTAAAATTCTCTGCACATGAAAATGAAAAATACATCTAATAAAGGGTCCTGCTTCCTTTTAGTCTCTACCCCCAACTGCACTGCTTCATTTTAAACATATGCTTAACTGCCACTTTTTATTCAACTCAGATTTAGGGAGAGAGAAACCAACTCGCAGCATGTGCTTTGGGTTATGTACTAAGTGGCCCCTGTCAGATGGCAAGTTACAAAGGAGACCCACTGGCAGAGGAGAATTCAATGCAAGTCTAGCCTAGGAAAATGTCTGGCTTTGGGGAGGAATCACTTCTGTTTGAGAGAAGATGGGAAACTTTCCCATAGAGACTTTGCAGGGAGCACTGAATGGCATCATGGAGGAGCCCCTGAAGTACCATAATCATCCCCCCCCCACACACCAGAATATCCATCTCCACAGATCCCAGACTCTATTCTGGGCTCATAAGAGTCTCGTGAAAAGTAGCACCCTGGTCATACTAGGGTGTTCGGTCACGTGTGGTGTACAGTAAGAAGGCTCTATGACTTCAAGCGCCCTGGGTTGAGATTGTTGTACTCAAACAGCCAAAGAACTCAGCCCCTGTGCTGCTTAGTTTTGACCGTCAACTTGGCACCCCTGGGAAGCGGGAGTTCCAGTTGAAAATCTTCCTGGATCAGACTGGCCGGCGGGGATGTCTTTGCCAAGTTGTCTTGATTGCTGATTAATGCTGGAGGGCCCAGCCCACTGCAGGCGTCACCATCCTCTGGGCAGGCGGTCCTGAACCATTTACAAAAACCAGCCAAGCATGATGCAGCTAGAGAATGAGCCAGCAACCTACTTCCCTCTATGGTTTCTGATTCAGTTCCTGCCTTGATTTCCCTCAATGGTGGACAGTAACTTGGAAGTGTAAGCCAAATACACCCTCTCATGTCCAACTTGCTTTTGGTCAGAGTTTTATCACAGCAACAGAAAAGATAACTGGAATACTCCTAAAGTTCTTCCTGCTGTTTCTGCTTATACCAATAAACTCAGTTTCTGGGCTTTTTTTTGTTTTTGTTTGTTTTTTGTTTTTTGTTTTGTTTTGTTTTTTAAGCCAATTATCTTCACACACTTGTGCCATTTAAATACTTCATAGAGCTTTTATGATTTTCCCTACACAATATAAAAGGAACCTGAAGGTTCAGTGAGCACTGCAGACCCTGCAAGTGAGGGTGTGAGGAAGCATTTGAACCCAGAGCCCTGCTCTAAATCCAGCTGTCCTCTGCCCCAGCACACACTTCTGACAGCTTCATCTTGGTTTTTCCCTGTCTCCTCCCATCATCTATATCGACCTCCATCATCTCTCTTTTTTTTTTATAGCATCTACTTTATTAATCTGTTTTTCTTAGATCCTATAGGTTGTAGTTACTTTTCTGTTGCTTTGATAAAATACCATGACCAAGGTAACTTATAAAAAAAAAAAGCATTGAATTGGGCTCTGGTTCCAGAGAGCTAGAGTCCAGGATACCAGAGTGAAGGCATGGAGGCAGGAACAGCTGAGAGCTCACATCTGGATCCACATGTGGGAAGCAGAGAGCACAGAAGAGAAGACACAAGTCTGCCCCCAGTGACACAGCTCCTCCAACAAGGCCACACCTCCTAATCCTTCTCAAATAGTTTCAACAACTAGGGACCAAGTATTCAAACATATGAGCTTATGCCAGCCATTCTCATTCAAACCACCATAAGGTATTCAAGTTTCTGGGTTCTAAGACAGGGGGGCAGATTTGAGGAAGGATTCTAGTGCTAGCCTGAAACCTGACATTATTAAAAAACACTGGAACAACAGAATTTTTACATCTGTTGTCTATTTTTTTTTTTTCATTTTAGTTTTTAAAATGATGTGAATGCCTCTGTGTGTGTGTGTGCCCCTGAGTGCAGGTGTCCACAGAAGCCTGAAGCAGCTGATACTTTGGAGCTGGAGTTACAGGCAGTGGAGAGTTGACTCTTGTGAATGCTAGGAACTGAACTCTCATCCTTTGCAAAAGCAGCAAGCCCTCTTAATGGCTGAGCCATCTGGCTGGTCTCATTCTCTTTTTGAAGTGCATGCATCTGATTTACTTTAGGTAAGCATTAGAATCGTGGTCTGAAATAAAAGCATAATCTAAATGGGAAATGAGAGTAACATTTCCTTTGCATTTCTCAAGGATAGACTAGGGAAATGTATCTTCAACTGAAAGAAGTTTTCTACGACAAAGAAAAAGAATACTCGAAGAAGAAAAAACAAAAGGAGTCAGCTACTTAACACCTGTCAAGCACACTGAACCTCTCTGGCCACTGCTGAGGAGCTGGCATGTGAGTGACTCTTGTTGATAGCTTATAACTCCAATCAGCATAGGCTTAACCAAGCTTGTTACAAGTGCCCACTTAGGGATTCTCTGGATACACAGAAGCAAATGCTCTTCATCCATGGTTCAGATCAGGAGCCTCGTTGAGATGATGTACTCACTTCCAGGCAGCCTGGCCACCTCTATCAGAAGGGTACCTGTGAAGCCCCTTGCATGGTGCTAGGGTTTGGATATAAAGCACAACCCCACAGGCGATGTGCTGAAGGCTTTGTCCTCTGCTGGTAGGCCCAGTATTGAGAGGTGATGGGATCATGGGGGCTCACAATTGGTCAAGGGATTAATTCACCCATGGATTTGTACATTAATGGAAGGGTGGGACCTGGCTGGAAGAGACAAGTCACTTGGGGCTTGCCTTTGAAGGGCATGTCATGTGCATGGCTCTTTCCTTCCTCTCTGCTTCCTGGCCAAGAGGAAGAGAACAGCTTTGAGTCACCATAGCCTCCCACCATGATGTTCTGTCTCAAAACAGGCTCAGAAACCATCAGGAACAGAAACCATCACAACCAAGTCAATCCTTCTTTTCTTAAGTGGTCTTTTCTCTCAGGTGTTTTGACACAAGGATGAAAAACCAATTGAAAAGCAGGATGCACAGATCTGTCCAACTACCCAGGGATCAAGTGCTTCCCCCTCAGAGATGCCCAAGAAGGGGGTACTTCACTCACAGCTCACAGAAAGCCGGAGTCTGATGAGCCATCTCTACAGTTTCGGGGTATTTGTTTGTTTGTTTTGTTTATTTGTTTGTTTGCTTGTTTTTTGAGACAGGGTTTCTCTGTGTGGCTTTGGAGCCTGTCCTGGAACTCACTCTGTAGACCAGGCTGGCCTCGAACATGCAGAGATCCACCTGCCTCTGCCTCCTGAGTGCTGGGATTAAAGGCGTGTACCTCCACCGCCCAGCCCCACCATTCTTACTATGGAACCTACAAGCCCCAGTGTCTCTAACTCTCATGTGTGATCAGAGCACTTGGTTCACGAGATTGTTTGGCGGATAATTTTTTTATTTTTTATTTTTTGGACAGGGAACATCACTGGCTGAGGATCTTCAGAGTCCAGCTGGCCAGAGCTTAAACTGCAGCAGGAGGGTCTCTGTCGGAGTACCCAGGCTGTAGGCCATTTTCCATAGATCTTAAAGGGAGCTTTGCATGAACTCAAAGGGTGTGACAGTCTTTGCACAAGCGGCTTTGTGTCCAGACCATGCTTCCGGTGGTGGGCTGAGTGGGGGTGCCCAGCCTCACCAGGGCTCAGCAGGAGCAGCAGCAAGAACATGAAAGAGAAGATGGATCTGGGTGTGCAGTGAATTCTTCTGACAGTATTTATATTCCCCACCTGTTCCTATGGGACACCCCAATTACACAATGTCTGCTGACAGCCTTCTACTCTAACCTGCAGACCCCATGAACACTAAGTTGTTCCCCCTGCTTTTTTAACCCTTCTATCCTAGGCTTTGCTAACGAAAACTCAGCTCCAGCAAGGTGAGTGTACGAATGTACTAGTGAACTACCTTATACGTCCCCTCCAAGGACAGAAACACTGTCCTTCAAACAAAATCGACCTGTCTCCACAAGATACTTTAATAATTGAAAATTCAGACTAGCAAATCAATGTTTTCCTTTTTCTCTCTCCTCCTCTTCCGTCTCCTTCCTTGCTCCCTCTCTTCCTCTCTCCCTTCCTCCCGTTCCTTTTTTTTTACTTGCTTGCCTGCTTGCTTCCTGTGGTGGAGACTAAACCCAAGGCCTCCCACATACCAGAGAATAACTGCTCTACCTGGGAATGATATCCCCCAGTCCTTGAACATTTTTGACAACACATCCTTTCTCAAATGCCTGGTAGACACCATTGACTATACCAGGCTGTTGTCAAGTCTCTTGATTCAGAGGCTTCAAATTTAATTCCCACTCTAGGCTACTGACAGACTCGGGAGATGATAACCCGTACAGAAATCTCTATGGAAATGCATGCTGAGTGGAGAGCAATGAGCAACAGAATATGACCCAGAGAAAGAGGATTCTGGTCCCAGGGCCCATCACTGAACCACACGGACAAGTCACCATACTTTTCTGGGCCTCACTGTCTTCACCTGTGTCATGGGGATGGTGTGCATTCATTTGCACAGGTGTGAGAAATACATGTTCGTAATTTCACGTGTAGATTCCACAGACAAAATGTACACATGCATGTTGCTGAGATGAAGCCACATACACACATAGCCAAGAAGAATGGACAGCTAAATTCAAAAGACATCAACAATTTCCAGAATTTAAAATCCTGAATCATGACATGACACAAGTGGAATTCAGGTATTTCTGGTACATGAACTGCTCTCACCCAATGTGAGGTTGAACTATTGACTTTGTGTACATCCTACTTCACAAATGAGTCTGTCAGATACGCTAAGCCTATAGGCTGAAGATGATGCCCCAACACTGCGAAGAAACCTCAGATGACTATCCAGGCAGCTGGCTGTTTCTGTCAACTCACAATTTTTTGGAAGTTGCTCGCATGTACTTCCTGTTTTTATTTTTGTTAGTTAATATTATTTCCTTCTTGGGTCTCTGAAGGAGTTGAAGATTATTTAGTTATAGTTGAAGATTAATGAGGATAGAAAGTGAATTAGATACAATAGGATAGATAATAGAATTATTTTCTCTAAATTTGTTAAATACAAATAGACTAGACATTGTTTAGGTATTTATTACTTGTATATATTGTATATAGTTATTGTACTTCTGTATATAGTTTTTCTTATGTTAGTTATAAGCGTTTTCCTTTTTTCTTTTTATTAAAATAGAAAAGGGGAAATATGGTGATATTTTTCTTTTATACCAAAATGTTAATTGTATGTTAATAAATAAAGTTGCCTGGGGGTCAGAGCTATTAGCAAGCCATAGGAAAGCAGGGCAGTGGTGGTGTACGTTTGTGATCACAGCACTTGGTAGACAGAGCTAGGTAAGTCTCTGTGTGTTCAGAGATACAGCCAGCATTGGATACACATGCCTTTAATCTCATTACCAACCATAGAACACCTGGAGGTCTATACAGACAGGCCGTAATGAGGCAGTCCTGTGGTTGGGTTTACAACCAATGAGAAGGCAGAACAGAGACTATATAAAGACTTTAACACAGGAAGTACGGGCTCCCTTGGAGAGGTAGGACCACTGCAGGAGGAAGGGTAAGGTTTTGGCTCTTAGCTCTGACCTCTTGGCTTTCTTCTTTGCATTGGTTCTGTGTTTCTTATTTATAAGACGGTTGGTTACATCTACAGTATGTCTTCTTTCATATTTCAGTATTCATAATAATACGTATTCATGTATAGCTCATGATCTGTGAGCTAAATCTGGCTTGTCACTCCTTGTTATACCTAAAGTTTTAGTGGGTAACAGTTGTACTTATTTGTTGTGGAGCCAGCTCTGGCTGTTTCTGTGACCTCCAACAGCACAGTAGAGTGACAGAGAGTATGTGGCCCACCAAGCTAAACACATTTAACTCTCCAGCCCTTTACAGAAAAGCTTTGCTGACTCCTGCCCCTGACGATGGTGGTGAGAAACCAAGATTCCTGACCTGGAAAGGCTCTGTAAACTGCAAATATTTATGTAAAATGTAAATCTTCCTTATTGCCTTAAGATGTTTCTAGGCCACAAGTACATTCCTTAGCCTGTAGTATACTTCTCTTAGCATAGCAATCCCAAATGCCTTGAGCTTTTCCTAAGAAGCCTGGTTTGAATTTCTCAGTCTGCTTTTTTCCTACTTTCTGGACATGTTTCAGTGTCTCCTAGTCATTTTTTCTTTTAAATTTTAATTAATGTATAGCACACAGAAAAGGTGAGTATTTCTCATTCTGGGGCAAAATCAGAGTTAACAGAGCTAAGAACTGGGTTGGCTTTTTAACTCACAGCTCTATACTATAGAGTCTATAATGAAATGTTCTCGGTCAAGCGGAAAGAACACAGTCCGAAGCTAGTTAAATCATTGACTAAATGAACACTTGAGAGACTTGTTTAACCTGCCTGTACCATAACTTCCACATCTATAAAATGAAAACAGCAAACCGCACGGAGCTAGCGAGCTGGTGGCTGCAGGTGACAACGGGGACGCTAGAAGCTAACTTGGGCAAGCTGCTCGGCTTGTTCCTAGCAGGTCCTCAGGTCACCGGTGCAGGTTCCTCGTGTCAACAGCCAAGAGGCTCTCCTGCCACAGAAGTGTCCAGGCAAGTTTAGACTGCGAGGCCATTCGGTGGCCATTGCGTCCTACCTCTGTTTGTCCCTATTGATCTTCAGCTCGCCTTTGATAGATTGAGGTCACTCTGACTTCTATTCTTGTCTTCTTAGGACTTTAGAATTTATGCCTTTCCAAATCTGTGTTCTGTGAACCTCATTTCCAAACGATGAAAGAAGCAGAGAAAACACAGGTTAACTGGGGTCGCAAGGCCAGCTGTTTAAGACAAAATTAAGTGTAGATTGGACACATTTATTCTAAGCCCAATATGATGAAATACTTTGGCTATAACCACAAAGCAGGGAGCAAATTCCATTTTCTGATCAATTTTTCACTTCATATAGCTAGCAGAGACCAGGCCAAGGGGCTAGAAAGACAAATGGGTGGCCATGATTAAGAGCGTGCTTAAGAAAGACAAAATGGGACTTTTCTCCCTAGAAAGCTCTCGTGGATTTTTCAACACTCCTGCCTTACCAAGGTTCGTTTTGAGATTGTTTTTAATCAGAGATATTTTAATCTGTTAACATCTCATTTTTTTTTTCACCCTCTGATTCATTTTCTGCATCTTTCTCTGACATCTGATTTTTCAGCACTTACAGTCAGCACCGGATCTCCCCCATAGCCTGAAGCTCGTCAAACTACCAAAAAGTAAGATGTAAGCACCTCATTAATTACCGCCATCGAGAGAATGAGTGTGTGTATCAATACATAGGAAAGACGCAGGCAATATCTCTGAAGAATGGACTTGCCTTGCCTGGGTGTTGGAAGCCTCCCACCGGAGACCATTCTCAATCGCAGAAGACAAGGAAACCCGGCTGACAGATTCTATTTTAATCCATGGATTTGGGGAGGGACTTTTCTACCAGACAAGGATTAGTGGCTGTTGCTGTTGTTTTAATCCTTCCTGTCTTGCCGTTTGGAAAACCAGTTACAAATGCACAGCAAACTGTAAAACGCCTTAATCAGCATTGTGGGGGAGCATTTAAAATGCACCGATATAGCTGCACTTGGAAGTGGAGATATTAAGTCAAAAACATTTTAAGTAAGGAAACATTAGCTATATTGAAATAGGCAGAACGGAATATTTGGTAAATGGATTTTTTCTTTTCTGTGACAACCTCTGATTTTCTAGCAATACAGTGTGGTGGTCTGAAGGAGAATTTATCCAAGGGCCCATTTCTAGTACAATACATACAGTTACATGAACTATGGAGAAACCAGAGCAAGAGTGGGCCAAGACTGAGAGAACAGAGCTTTAATCATGCCATCTGACTTCAGGAATGAGTAAAGACTTCTGGAGGCCGGGCCATCGGGTTCTACAAAGGGACTGTAGACAGAATACAAGAGAACCAACCTGAGTTCAACTCTCCCCATCTCCGTTATTAGTATCATAAGTAGGAGTTACTTAACTTCCTGGGGTTTCAGTGTTCTCCCCTCTAAAATGGCAATGAACTTAACATGGCTGTGCAGGTGCAAGCAGAACTCACATACACAAATGACCAGCTGCTGCTTTGGAATTGAAGAAGCCCCTGCTGTTACCATGGTTACTACCACTGCTGTTCTCAAGGAACTTCATCCCAAGTCACTGTTGAAGAGTGGTCTCCCGGGTCAAGCCAACAAAGGCTTCCATGGGCTCACAATTTTAAGAAATAGCAAGATCTGACTCTTTGCATTGTAGAGCTCCAAGATGAGGCAGACGTGTGTCATGACTCTCAGATGTGCTTGGTTAGGATTGTTTGCAAGGGACATTGCTTGGAAGGAGTGTGCTTTCCTACACAAGCAGTGGATTCCAAGACCACCAAAGAGTCTACTGCTCTCCAGCAGGCTTGCTGCATCCTGGCACTGATGAGTAATGCCCAGAAAGGCTGTCCAAAGGTTTTTGGAGCCATAAGGGATAAGCCATAAGAGTAGAAGAGTATGACAAAATGGTGGTGAGGGTCACTGAGCAGGTTAAAACATAAGAACATCCTGGGAGACCCAGCACACAAGGCAGGAAGCAGCTCATACTGAGGGGATGAGACAATCCCCTGGTGAATGTTCAATTTTAAAGGAAAATGGCCCAGATAAGCCTGAGACTCATTAAATGAGACCTGGAAATAAGGTTGCCCCACATAGACTCATCTGAAGACACATGAATGAATAAGGACATGAATGAACACTTTGATGGCTAGGCTACCCCCTCTTCTGTGAAACATGTCATCAAACTCTTACCGTGATTGCCACTGATTATTATTATGGTTAAAATAACATCAATAAAAGTATCAGTCAGGTCATTCTCTCCCAGATTTGAATACATCACATAATGCAGGCTCTTTCAATGACTATATTCTTGTTTGTTGATTTAACCTTAAGTGCTCTATGGGACCAAATCAGTTACACACATGGGCGATACCACAGAATTTAGGGCAGATTTGGTGTTGTAGACTTTTGCATGCTTTTTCGAAATACTTTTGCTGTCCATGGTATTGGGTAAAAGTGATTGTTAAAGAGGCATGGCTAACTTTTTTATGTAAATGAGATGCAAATGTATGCGACGGTATCTTTAATGCAGATGTAGCAGAAAGTATTAAGATATGCTGAGAGCCTAATTAGGTCCTACATCAAAAACTATATATAAACTTGACTCCACTGTCTCAAGAACACAAATTGAGTCGAGAAATCCCAGTTTGCAAGCTTAAAAAAAAAAGGCAGTACATATATATTTTAAATCATGGTTGGCTCCTTCCTTTTCCCTTCTTTAGGACTGAGCACTTAAAAGGATGAGCTTGGACAGATAGTGCAGCTCTGGGGAGCAGTGGGTGGGAAATGAGCAAGTTTCTTTCTAGCAAAAATCAGGAAGCAAGAAAAGAAAATCAGCTACAAGTCCCCCCACTTCCCACCACACCTCAGTCTCCACCCCCCTCAAAAAAAAAAAAAAAAGAAGGCAAAACAAAGCTGTCTTGGGTTTTCTGACTTCGTATGAAAAGTGACAACTTGCCAGAAAGCATATTTTTGCATTTATTTCCATTTCTAACCTTCCTGGAGACAAATACATGTCCCTTCTTTTTCTAACTGGTGCTACAGAGAGGCTTTACCATGAACTAACTACAGCTCCAATCAGGCTCCATGTTTAGTGTTCTCATGGGTTTCTCTTCACCTGAGGGGCAAAGGGGCTTCAAAGTAAACAGCTTGGGCACGATGGCAGCATGTGCATGTTCAGACTTATATAACAGAAGAGATTTCATCATCGTTTCTTCAGAGAGCTGGTCAAACCATTCAAATAAATGCCTTCACTATTTATTAAAAAATTCAAATAACTGCCTTCATTATGTATTACCATGGCCCCCAAAGAACTCTGCGTGGAATGATTTGTCAGCCCATTATTTCCACACTCTATACAATATAGTAGAAAAGTGATCAAGCTAACTGTCATCCAGGTGTTCACTAACTCAAGGAGACCTTGACCTGGCATTCCTCAGTGAAGTACAGGAGGTTTAAAGTCAGCGGAACCAGGGGCCTCACTTTGGTGACAGCTGGGGACTAGACCAGCTGAGACGGGTGGGGGGCAAGAGTCTGGGTGGACTCGTGTGGTGCTTTTCTTTCCCTCGTAGCTTTGAGGATTGCTTTGGGAATCAAAGTGGGGAGGCAAAAGAAGCAGAGACAGAAAATTACAAGAATATCTCATAAAGGTACGGAGTCACTAGTCTATAAATCATGAGGATATATATATATATATATATATATATATATATATATATATATATATATATATATATATATATATATATATATATATACACACACACACACACACACACACACATACTTGTATATTCTGGCAAATGTTCCTACCATGTGGATACTCAGAGGTATTTGTTTGTTGTTGCTGCTGCTCATATTTGCTATTTTTCTGTGGCTGTGACAAGTCACCCTGGCTAAAGCAATTCATAGAAGAGAAGAGTTTATTTCGGCTGACACTTCTAGAGGGTTAAGAAAGAGTGCATACTGGCAGGGACAGCATGGCGGCAGGCAGCGGGCCTGGTGGCGGAAGCTGAGACCTCCAATCTTGAAGCACAAGCATGAAACCAAGAGAGTGAACAGAGATATATCTCTTCCAGCAAAGCTACACCTCCCAAACTAATGAGACCAAATGTTCAGATACCAGAGACTCCAAGGGACGTTTGTCTTTCAAATCATCACCCTGCTGTTCTTTATGGTTTGGGAAACATGTAGCCCAGGCTATCCTCTCACTTGTTATATAGCTAAGGATGGCCTTGAACTCCTCATCCTCCTGCCCGCTTTCCAAGTCCAGGGATTACAGCTGGGCACTACCACATTTGGTGATATTTGCATGTACGTATATACCTGCATATATGTAGACACTGCGCTCCCAGCATACATGCACATCAGCACATCTTTCCATGGATAAGTATATACGTACATAGTAAAGATACCAGAGTAAATATGCATGTATAACACATAGGTGCATGTGCAAATGTGAATGACTCATATATGTGTACATATACATCCATGAACATTTAATTCGTATTTATACACATGTATGTACATCGGTGTATACCAGAATACTCACTAAATGGACATGCATCGGAACCAATTAACCTATGCTCTTTGCAAGACTGAGCAACTGAAATAGCCAAAGACAAAATCTGCGTCCAGGCTAAGGGGCTCAGCACACACGAGTCTACTGAGCTCGGTCCCCCCTTGACTTTTCTTCCATCTTATCCAATACACGCTGTGAAAGGAAGGATCTTTTTTAGTTCTGCTAAGATCCCCAAATGCTCTTAACATCTCCAAAGCTCTCTAATACAAAAGGGCCCAGTGGCTGCGAGGCACAGAAGCCGCGCTGGCTTCACAGCTCCCCGGAACATGCCCGGTGGAATAGATTACACACCGCGCCAGCGCAGTGCCTCTGAAATTGATATTGCCGGCATCACTCGCCCCAAATTTCTAACAGTGTCATGATAACCCTATTTGTTCTCAGGCTTTGCTGCCCAGATTTTAAAGTGACAAAAATTTCCCCATGTCTGTCCTTCATCATGCCCTTCCTTTAAAGGTGGGGGGAGGGTGGGTCTTCCCCTGGGGAGCTTCTCCTTCTGTGCAGTAATTCTTGGTGATATTTGCCAGTCACTCGTCAAGTGCAGAGTAAATTCTGTCTGTAGACTTATCTAAGTCTGTGCAATTATAATAAACAAGACTGGTGGGCTGGGAAGATGGCTCAGTGGGTAAAGTGTGTGCCACATAAAAACCAAGCAGGAAAGTGGTGAACGGCTGTTTCTGTAATCACAACTCTGGGTGTGGAAATGGTAGATCCCAGGCCTTGCAAGGCCAGCTAGTATAGCTAAATCCCCGAGTCCCAGGCTCAGTTGTCTCAAAAAACTAAGGTAGAGAGGGACAGAGGGAAGATCTGATGTTGGTCTCTGGCCTCTATACATACACACATGAGTGAATGCACTAGCACACACATACGTGCACACATGTGCACACACGCATATATCACACACATGTGCATACACATACAAAAGAAAGAAGATAGACACTCCAGTTAGAGGGAAGTGGGAAACTTAGTCTTAGCTCTACAGAGTTGAATGCCTATGCTAACTGGCAGAGATGCTAGAAGGGGGAAGGTTATGGTGGATGGGACTGAGTAGAGACAAGATAACTTATGCTCTGAATTTTACCAGCACCCCTCTCAAAATAGGATCATCAGGGCAACTTCAAGTCCCTGAAAATGTCTTCTAGAATGTTGTGCACCTTGTTTCTTCTCTTTCCCACTCTCCTGAGGACATATCGCCCTTTTGATAAGATTCCACATGGCAATCTGATCATCTTTTCCAAGGGCTGTCAATCACTCTGTATCTTCATTCTCACCACATCATAGCTCACTCCTGATTCCCTTTTCAGTTCTCAAAGTATATTTCTGATGCTAGCACCAAGTGTGGCCCATGTCCAGCTTATTGTCTTCTGGCCTTTCTTCTCTCTCTCTTTCCCTGCCACTGCATTTGTTTTCTTCAATCACTAAAAGAAGTGATAATTTCTCAGAAGCCCCATGTGAGGAGCTGCTGGGCAATATGACTGAAAGTCCTCTGTAATGTGTCTGTGAAGCTAGCTTTGAATACTACATTTCCCCTTCATATCCCCCCAAAGCTGGTATCAGAGTTCTATAATGCTGACAATGTCTCATTTCTTTCCCCCTTTTTGACTCCTACCTGATGCCATCATGCAAAAATCACCGGCATACAGCTTTTTACATCTGTCCCTTGGAGCTCACTCTGTCTCCAACCACTAAAATTCAGGCCCTCCCATTTGAACCCCAGGATAAAAGAGCCCCCTTTACCCCAGCAGGAGCACCAGACAGGCGCAGCCTGAGATGGATGAGCCAGGGCTCTGATTCCGCGGTGCTGATGCTTTAAAAATCAGCTCTAGATTCTGACTCCGTCCGTTCTAGGCCCCAAATGTATACCTCTAAGCCATGAACGAGGTGAGTTTTACTGATAACAACAGTGCTCATGTATGGGGATAGCCACCAAGCCCCGCCCCACTATTACAACTCAGATGCATCCTGAGACTTTGCTCTCAGAGATGTTGAGACAAAGTATCGACCAAAGGCCCTTCACATCTCTATTCGAAGTTTCATGCTACAGCAATTAGATTGTGGAGACCGCTCTAATCCATCATAGACCACGGAGCCAGGGTTTTTTCCCTGAAGAATAACTCAAACCACATTAGCCCCAAGCTAAGGAAGCTTCAAGGGCACCCCAGTTTGTTCCGAGGACTTCTTAGACTCCCTCACCTATCTTTTCAGCATCCTTAGTAACAAACTCTTGCGCTAAGAAGGTCATTTTTGTGCCTAGTACTTAGGAAAAGGTTCACTGTATGGATATGTTCAGACAGTGGTCTAAACAAGTAATCTTCAGGCATGGCAGAACTCTGGAGGCAGGTGGCTTCCTTTGTTCCCTGAGTGGCTACAGGAAATGAAGATCCTGAGTCATGGTGGGTCATGTCTTGCTTTTCCTCCCAAGAAAGAAGATCAGGTATTGGAGAGACAGCTTAACGGGTGAGATGGCTTTTCACACAAGCATGTGAATCTGAGTTTGAATCCCCAGCACCCACAGGAAAACAAAAAAAAAGCCAGGCATTGAAACATGCATGTCTGTAACTCCAGGGCAGTGGAGGGAGAGACAAGACTACTCTGATTTGCTAGTTGCTAGTCTAACTCCAGGTTCAGTAAAGGAATCGGTCATAAAATTATATTTTTGGTAGACAGGATAGAGCAGGACACATGACATCCTACACACACACACACACACACACACACACACACACACACACACTACACAAGGAACATGAGAGAGAGAAAGAAAGAGAGACAGAGAGAGATAGACAGAGAGAGAGAGAGACAGAGAGAGAGACAGAGAGAGAGAGAATGCCAGCAGTAGCTGTAGGCATCAAGTTTATACCTCAACACCTCACCCATAGTGGGTGGGCATGGCAGAAGATGGCACAGGGAAGTCCTCCTCAAGTGACCCACTCTCTTACCTTATTGGTCATAACCACACCACGTGACTGCAGCAGGGAGGCTATGACAATATTCTCTTTTGTAGCAAGGGAGAGGACACTTTATGAATGGTTTTAGGTAACCAACGAATTGAGTTCCCTAAGTAGACCCTAGATCTTATGACCTAAAGGTCGAGTGTCCTTCACTATTGATCCTGGGTCTCTTTCACTACTGCAGCTAGAACTTAGTACTTGCTTGCTGCGGGCCAATCAGTGTTCTGCATGCACTGTATAGACATTAATTCCTCATTTTTGCGGCACTGGAGTCAGAGTCCCACGACACTGGCTCCACAGGATGGAGAGAAGTTCAAACATGGGCAGCCTAACTCTGTCTCCTACATTTCTAGCCTTACAAAGAGCAGTTCAAGTGCACCCTCTCTCCTAAAGGGTACCTTCAAAAAGATTTGTTTATGTATGTGTCTGTGTATATACTCATGTGTATTTATATATATGTGTGTGTGTGCCTGTGAGCATGTTCAGAGGCTAGAAGATGGAGATGGATGTCTTTCTCTCTATCTGTTCCTTTGATGCAATGTCTTCCCCTGAACTTGGGGATTGTGTATTCGATGCTCCATTCCCCTTGGAGATGGGGTTACAGGCATGCACAGGATGCCTAGCCTGCGACATGCAGTCTCCCTTTTCCTCTTCATGTCCTTCAGTCTATGTATGTCTAGAGCTAGGGCAATGATGCCATCCACCTGAGGACATGCCTGAGGGAAATAGGAACACAATTAATAAACACACCAGGAAAATATGTTGTGCTGGGCAAACTGGGAAGTATGAACATACTGCATGTGGTTTAGCCCCTGGGAAGGTGTCTGGGTATGAGTCACATGACATAGTACTAGTGGGGTGGTATTATGAGAGTGGCGCTGTACCTCAGTGGTGTACATAGCCCCTGTTATGTTCATTCATATGGTCCTGTACTTGGTATAGGTACACAACCTTAGTGGAGTAGTGATGTGCTGACTCGAGGCAGCCTTGGGAGGTGGATAGGGGTTTGCGTAGCCAGCCTATGTGAGGGATCAGAAGATTCAGGTCTTCATTGTATCACCCATATTCAAATATCAGTCACTTGAGGTTTCTATGACTTGGGACAGAACACTTCATTTTAGTTTACAGGTATCATAACAAGAATCATCACTTTATGGGATGGTTTGGAACCACAGAACGAGCTAATGCATGAAGAAAGTCTGACACAAAAAGACAAAGCAAATTGGTGACCATACATAGCTGTTAAAACGTGCAGATTAATGAATGTGGGTGAAAATGCACACACAGCCATGGATTTGCTAAGACATTGTAGAAAGATACTTTTGGACTCTAAGTGTGGCTGCTAGGGTTTACCTAATGGGTGCTGGCATTGTTCTCATGCTTTCAGAAACAGAGTTCAGTTTTCAATGCCACTTACATTTTCATACCAGTACTATGGGTGGCACTGTCCATCAACACAGTATTGCTGTTTCTGCTATTGACTAGGCAGACGCTATCAGAACATCTCATGTCTTGGTAACAAGCCTGGTAGGAAACTGAACTTGGTGCAAAGGATGGGTAGATGGGATCATACTTATAACCCTACCATGAAAGACAAGGCACCATTCACAATGTCTGTCTCCTTATTTCCAAGTTGGGTAAAATTGCAACCCTTGAGACTCACGGTAGATAATATACAGATTTAAGTGACATGCTCAACTGACCAGTTGATTAATTCCATTCTATGCTGTATTTCAGCTGTCTAGACAAGGGTAAGAGAAAATGATATGTTAAACAAAAGTCCCAAGTTTGCAACCTGACTTGGGCTCTGCAGGAAAAGGGAACAGAGGGCTGGCATTCCTCCCGCTGGTAACTAATGTTTGAGAAATAATGAAACAAGGGCCAATAATAGAGCTCAGTGGGTAAAGGTGTCTGCCTCCAGACCTGACGACCTGAGTTCAAGCCCTGAATCTACATGATGAAAAAGAGAACCGACTCCTTCAAGTTATCCTCTGACCTACACGTGCACTGTGGCATGCATGCATGTGTGCACACATACACATATACATACACACAAATGACAAGCAAATTCATAACATTTAATTTAATTTAAAAAGAAATGACAAATACTCAATTTCTATGGGTTATGAAAAGGTGGTATGACCTCAGAATAAGTTATAAACCTCTAAGATATGAAACCTGCCATGGAGGGGGGATATTTCCACTATGTTCCAGATAAAGCTTTGTATCTTTGTGTCTAATCAGATTTGGGGTTTCATTACTGTGGGTAAATGCTAAAAATACAAAAACAAAGAAAAGCTGCCTAAAAGATGCACCTTCATTCAGTATTTTGTGACTTTCCAGGGGCTGATGAATCTCACTACACTACCCTCATCAGCTGATAACTCAGTGGCCTAAAACAGAACAACAACAACAAAACCACAAGGATTCAGCTTGTAAGCACTGGTACACTCAACCATGGCGTTCTCCTACTGACTTGGATGAGCTTTGATCAGAATGTCCAGTTACCCTGTCTAGAGGACTGTGAAATTACGGGTCTCCACAGAGCATATAGAGGAAGAAATAAATAAACAGAAGAGCCATGAGAAAAAAAATAAGGAATGTTAGCAGTTGGGTAGATGTCTGGCCCTGGTTGAGGTTTACAACATATTTACACTTGTTTAATATGCACAAACCCCAGTGGGAAATTGCAATCTCAGCTTGGGTTTCTAGCAAACTCCAAGATGAAGATATGCGCATAGCAAGGTCAAGTAAGTTGACATTGAAAATGACATCAGTAACACTGATTTCCAGGGAAAGTTCAAATCCACTGGATTTCCCTACTTACACCTTTTAGTTTAATTTACTGGTTTTGCTTTGGTCGACTTTTAACTTTTGCATGATTGTGAGGTAAAACATCCCATCTGCCCATTGTTTAAGATCTCCCACCAGAGACAGATCTCTCTAAGTCTAGATCACAGTCTCCTTGGTCAAGCAGCCAGGATATGAACTCAGAACTTTGTGACTCCAAAGTACCAACATGGATAAAACAAGACTGTGTCAGGTTTAAGACACCCTAGAACAGTGGTTCTCAAGCTTCTCAATGCTGCAACCCTTTAGTACAGTTCCTCATATTGTGGTGACGCCCAACCATACAATTATTTTGTTGTTACTTCATAACTGTAATTTTGCTACTGTTATGAAGTGTAATGTAAATACCTGATATACATGATATTTTATATGGGACCCCTGTAAAAGGGTCATTTAACCCCAAAGGGACCATGACACACAGTTTGAGAACCACTGCTCTAGGATGCTCTAGATACTTCTTTAGCACAGCAATGCACATCAGGACAAGATGTTTAAGTCCTTTATAGATTTCTCAAGCCATAGTACATGTCTCAGTCCATGAAGAAGGCTAGTTATCCCATGACCAGAAGAAATGTTTCTTCTATAAGATTTTGCAGGACCCAGGGCACTCCAGTCCCTTAAGGAACTGCTAAGCCCAATTCCTAGACCCTGGTTGCGAATCCATGCAACTGAAAGATACCTCTTCTTACACAGTGGGGCACACCCTGCTCACTTCTGAGAGCTGCTGCCTTTGAGCTTTCTCCTCAAACTCTTAGGACACTGAAAAAATGCACTACAGAAAATCTTTAGATTAAAATTAGGAGAGAGAATACACGAGGACACAGGGCATCCTGGAGCCACTGGGTTGAAGATCTCAGACTCTGAAAGGTCCCTGGGTTGACCATTAGAATCCCGAAGAGCCATCAGGTCTAAAAGAAAGAGGAATCTGGTTCTATGTAAGTCAAGCTTATTAAGGGCAAGAATGCAGAAAATTAAGTGAAGAAAACAGTTTGGATGGGAAAAATCCTCCCCGCTACCTTTTACTAAATTGGTGTGGGAGACCCTGCCTAGGGCTGCCTCCATGCACAGAACTCGGTGTGGAATTCTTTCAGGGCCCACGGTAATGTTCCTTGCCACGTATTTGAATTAACCAGACCCAGAGGATGAAACTTTCAAATTAAACACATTCCTTAAGGATTCCAGGCTCATTGTGTATGCACCAAGGAAACACAACATCTCCTAAAAATAATACACACAGAGAGAAGCGCATTTTCCACCAACATTAAAGTAGAATATGAGTTATGACCCAGCTCATGGGAATAGACGTTTGATTACATGCAAAACGGAGCTTTCGTAAATAGCATCCGTCTTTGTGAGCTACCACAATCATTACCGACCATTTAATTTTGCTCCCTAGCAACTCATCCATCATGGTTAGAAATCATTCACTTTCAGTCTCCCCCCACCCTCACCCCACCTTCGGAGTCAGGAGGCACCACATTTTATCAGGTTCATCGTTCCAGTGATGTTAGATGACTAACCCAGTAGCCTAGGAGTTCATGAGACTATTATACTCGCCAAAGCGGATGCTGCTTTGAACGTGGGCTTCTAGAGAACGGCTAGAAGCAGAGCCATGATAGCAGCTGTTCTGTTCGCTCTCTGGACAAAAGAATCACGAAAATGTGTTTCAGCCTTGGGGGTTTGGGTACCTTAGAGCAAAGAGACCCTCACGTATACTTGCCCTTTCCTGTGCCCCTCCCTCGTACTCAGCATCTGACACTCCTGCACGAAGCATCACCACGGCCAGTTGCTGTTGGTCCTGTTTGATGCATCACCTCATAGGAAGTGAAATAAGACAATTGTGGGTCCCACGAATCCTTACAAAATAATGAGAAGGGTTTGTCCAGACACTGAAACTCATTCTGGGATAGCAACGGTCAGGACATCTTAGTCTACACTACGGTCTACCATTGCAAGTACTTTAGAAGCCCAGGGAGGAGAATGCTGACTTGCGTTCAGTTCCCAGCACCCATATTAGGCAGCTCACAACTAACCTGTAACTTCAGTTCCAGGGGATCAACACTCTCTTCTGGATTCTAGGGGTACCTGCACGGACTTGCCATGCACACAAACTTACATGTTGATGAGAATAACTAAACAAAACAGACAGAGGAGGTACCGATGGCAGGCAACCTCTTATGCTTGGGGACAGTTATAGATTACACATCAGAACAATGACTTCAATGTTTAAATGGAGACCTGACTTCATAAACTGTGGTGATCTGTCCCCCTAGAATTTAAACTGCAGCTAAAAGGGAGGATTTTTGCTGGCTACTAGAAGTCTTTGACTTTTTGCATCAGGAGACGGAAGTTAGAAAGGCCTACAGACACGTCACCCCTCCATGCAACTGCGTCAGTATATCTGACCAGTAATGAGCTAACCTGGACTAAACTAAAGAAGCATGCTCGTCATTTCTATGGACTAGGAGCCGGGTGTGGACAAGTGTCTATTATTAGTCATTAGTATTCATTTCTAATCCCCAAGAGAGTCCAATGAGTCCACATTCCCCCAAATGAAGAATATTCTAGATGAGAGACAAGTTCCTATTTCTAATAAATATTTTAACTTCCTGGTATTCAGTTTTCCTCTTGTCTGGCCAGAAGGAGTCCTAGCTGGAGAGGCTGGCCAAAACTTTACACTGAAGCCATTCACTCACAATCGCTGGTGGAATCCAGGAGTGTGGCGCTTTCGAGGCTGAGCACTTACACTCAGTGCTGTCACAGCAAAGTGGGTTTGTTTGTTTTTACTTCAGGCAGCACTTCAAACAGCTTTTCCTCTTCCACTCAAACTGTCATCTTCAAACTTTCCAGCTAAAAGGAGACCCAGAGCTGCCAGAATGGACAGGTGGGAGTTCAACTCTGGTAGTGAACATGGGATTGGTGGTGAGAGAGTACGTGGCACAGAGGCCAAGCCATCCTCTCCCTGAGCCTCAGTGGGGCTCAGCTGTAAACTGCAACAGGTGACACCTGACAGGTGAGTGAGAGAATCTACGTCGCCAGCAACCCAACGCCCACCAGAAACCCTACAGTCAGTACCCTGGGAAAGGTAATTACAAAAAGCCACAACCCAGGCGAAAAGATATTAATGGCAAAGAGGAAACGTTTTTGATTTTTTTGTTGTTGTTGTTTCCAAACACTGATGAACACAGGCCAGAGGTATCTGATTTCTCTTTCCTTCTCTCTTCAGCTGACAACAGCTGAGCTCTTCCAACAGCTATGCTGTGCCAATGGGGTTTGCAATCGGTCCATTTCAGTGTGCTCCTCCACTTTGGCCCCTTCTGGTTACATCTCCATTTGTTTAACCTAAGGCAAAGTATAGCTATAATGCTGGGTTTTACTAGAAAATGCAATGGGTTAAGGCCTGCTGGAGGCAAGAGGAACAGAGAGCTAAGTTGCTGGTGGAGGACCTTTCCCATCCACAGACACAGTGAGTAGGCGGCATGCCAAGCCAAGTCAGACAAATGGTCCCGATATCCAGCCTGCCAGAAACAGCCTTGCTTTAATGAGAGGAATTAGGATTAACTCATTCAACAAGTATCTAGAGCCCTGCCGTATGCAGGGCCCTGTGTTAGATGCTGGGACACCACGGAGTGATTCAAAACAGGCACAGCCCTTCCCCTCGCTACTTCATAGTCTGCCCAAAGACACCAGCGTTAAGCTAGGCCAAGATGCTGCACAGAAAGGTAAAACTGAAACCATAAACAATGGTACTGAGGAGAGAGGCCCACACAACAAGGAAGATGCAGCTAGGTCAGGGAAATGTCTGAGAAAGGGATGCCTGATTCAAGGTCGGGAGACTGGCCCAGACATCTCTCCACTGACATATGAATTCAAAGCGGGACACCTGCACAATGAAGTACAATGTAACCACAAAGAGCAATGGAGTGTTGATTAATGCTACAACACAGATGGAACTCTAAGTGAAGCTGTGTGATTTGCTCACATAAAACATCTGGAACAGGAAGACCTATACAAGGTAGACTGGTGGTTGTCCAGGGCAGGATATGAGGGACAGTGGTGGCGAAGGACCAAGGCTGATAAGTGACTGCTGAGGGGTGTCAGGTCACTTTGTGGAGTGAAGAAAACATTCTTAAGTAAGATCATGGTTATGCTACCACACCTTTGCAAACACACTGGAAACAGTGAGTTATAGACTTGTCTGAAATGAACAGCACAGCTCTGTAAAGCCAGCGAACACCACCAGGGAGATGAGCAGAGGGGCCAAGATCCTTAGAGGGAGCATGAAAAGCACAAGAGGGAATGTCAGAGGGATGGCTGGTCGTGAGGGCAGGACAAGGAGGAGAGCAGGAGAGCTGGCTGAGCCTCCCCAGGGTCGCAGATCTGTGTTAATGCATTGCCTGCGCTAAGCACGATGGATGCCAGTGAAGGTTTGAAGGAGGCCGTGGGGGAGGAGTGGGGAAAGCTCATTCTGGTGCTGGGCAGCCAGCTCAGTTGGTACAATGCTTGTCACACAAGTGTGAGCACCTGAGTTCAATCCCCAGGACCCATGTTAAGAAGGAAAAACAATAAAGAAAGTCAGGTGCAGAACTCACCTGCAATCTCACTGCTGGAGAGGCAGAGACCATTGGGCTTGCCGGTCAAACAGTCCAACCAAACTGGTGAACTCTAGGCTAGTGATCCTGTCTCAAAAAATGAACAGGCACAGAAAAAAAGGTGACAGTGCTTGAGGAAGGGCAGCTGAGGCTCTGACTCACACACACTCACACTCACACACACACACACACACACTCACACACCCATACACACATACACACACACACCCATAGACTCTTTACATTTCTATAACAGGCAGCCTTTGTTTTATAGTATCTTGTCACCAGTACTTATTTTTCAAACCCTTAAATGACAATTACATAACATTGGAAGATATACCCTAAAACTTGTAGAAGTGTTCAGTTCAGGGTATGTGTGTTGAGGATTTCAGAAACCCCACAGTTTTTGAGTCCCAGCCTGTCGTCAGCTACAAGTGGATATTTCATGATTTATCACACTTGACAGGTCACAGTAAAAATGTAGGCACACTAAAAATACATTAAACTGCCCTTAGGCTGTGTGTATAAGGTATATATAAAATGTAAATGAATTGTGTTTAGGTTTGGAACCTATCCTCAAGATAGCTCATTATATAATGCAGAAATTCCCAAGTCCAAAATGAAATCTCGTATCTGAAATACTTCTGGCTGCAAGCACTTTGGATAATGGATACTCTTCTGTAACACACACACACACACACACACACACACACACACACACGTATATCTCATTATAACTAAAAAAATAACCACACTTTGCATAAAATGTCATCGGAATAAGTGTCTCTTAAATGTGTAACTTCTAAACTAAATTAAATTTATTTCCTAATTTTTAGCCTCTTGACAACCTTTGAGCAATGGGGAGGGGCAAGAAAAACAATTGTATAATAATATGAAATCCAAAGTACTATTAGGTAGCTGAAACTAGAGAGAATCTTTCTAGAAACCTGACTCGGTGAACCGATAAGGTGTGATCTGCACTCTTTCTCATTGCGACGTGTGGCTGAAGGATGCTGTTATCTCTTCATCCTCATCTAGGCTCTCTGGTGCTCACAACAGATAATGGCTGCAGTTCATTTCTTTGAGTTGGTTCTATTACACTCTGCACCCAGTGGGGACCTTTCTGTGGTCTGGGTTTAACTCAGATATATATTGGAACTGACAGCTGACTCAGCTCAGCAAGTAACCAACCTTCCTGGAATAGCGTCGCTCACGTCACGGAGTGTAGTGTGGCTATGTGTGTTTTCTAGACTTTCACATGGCAGGCATTAACACTCTTTTCAGAAGGACTGGGGAGTTGACTCAGTGGACGAGACACTCACTGCTCAGGCCTCACGACCTGAGTGGGGATCCCCAGAACGCACATACAATCTGGGCCCGCAGCTCCCATCTGTGATCCTGGGGATCTATGGCCCGTGGTGGGGGAGGGGAGGCAGAGACAAGAGAGTGGGAAGAAGCCTCAGGGCAGCCAGCCTGGTGTCTGTGGCAGTGAGTCACAGAGACCCTGGCCCAAACAAGGTGGGGGGGGGTGAGGACTGACATGGGAAGTTGTCCTCTGGCTTCCACACACATGCTGTGGCACATGTGGGCCCACATCCATGAACACACACATATAGGCACAAACACAGATTACACACATGTAATATACACCCACATCATATATGCACTCACTGCACACGCATCATACACATACTTCACAGACATACAAAATACATACATATCACACACACATCATACACATACACATCATACACACCATACACACAAAATCTCAGTAAATTCAGGTGGGGAGCTGGATCAGAGCTCTATCTACTCCTGCATAGGTATCACGATGTATTGTTACCTGAAGTGATACAAAATATGTGCTATAGTATGATTCTGTCTCCACACGAAAGGAGGGAGACCTATAAATGTGTACCTGGGACATTTATATGACCAGGAGGGACAAAAGCATGGAAGGGTAAACCAGTTACTTCTTGGTCCTTCAGGACAGTGAGTGAGAGGATGGGGGCTGAGGCTCAGAAACGGTGAGAAGCCAGCATGTGTCTGTGTGTCAGTGTGTGTACATGTGCCTGTGTGTGTGTCTGTGTGTGTGCACATGTGCCTGTGTGTGTGTGTGTGTGCACATGTGCCTGTGTGTGTGCGCCTATCTGTATGTATGTGAGTTTCTCTGTGTGTGCATATATCAGTATGTGCGAGCATGTACAGGTGGGTAAACGTGTGTGTGTGTGTGTGTGTGTGTGTGTGCACATGTGGAGGCCAGAGATCAACCTTGAGTGCTGTTCCTCATGAGCCATTGATCTTGTATTTTGAGACGCTCTCACTGGCTGATCTGACTGGGACAGCATGGCTGGCTGGCTAGCATGTCCCAGAAGCCCCCTGTCGTCACCTCTCATTCCAGCCTGGGAATCACAAGTGCACAGTACTATGCTCAGTTTTTATGGGGTTGAAATTTTGTGGGGCTGAAATCTGGGGTCCTTGTGTGCACACTTTAGAGACTGAGCCACCTCCCAGACCTAGATGGCATCAAATATAGAAGACTCTACACTGATGGTTATGTATGATACAGAGATGTTCAGAGTGGTGCTCAATACACTTACCTCCCTTCTGAATAACTGGAGGAAGTTTTTCCTCCTATGTGTCCCGCCGAGATAGTCCTTTTAATCCCTGATTATCTGACAAGGTTTGTCTCTAAAGAGTATCTTTTTGTGTCATGGGGGAATATGCTGTGAAAGGACAGATGTCACATGAGCTGTGTACACGTGGTTCAGAAATGGTCTATCCACAAAGAACACTCTACTTAACTGAGGGGCTAGCAACATTGCATACAGAGTGCTTGAAGTGTTGGACTTAGAAAGACAGCCTTCCAAGAAGTTCACACCACATTTAGCCAGTCATGGCTACCACTTTAATAGATGTTAGGTTACGAAATGTGGCCCAGATGTATCAAAAGCAATGTGTAGTGGACTGAAGAACAGAGTCCTCCCTAACACACATGTGCTCATGCAGTCCATACATGTATACACACAGACACAAACACTCGTGAACACACACACACACACACACACACACACAAGAATCCTATGAACAATGCATCCATGTGCTTCTCTGCATGAGAATGAATCCATGCAAGAGTTGGTTAAGCTTGTAAACTAGAAAAAAAAATTAGAAATCAATTGCTAAGAAAACCAGAAGCCCGCAGGGAGTCTACAGCAAGAATGTTAGTTATATTTTATAAACAGACTAGTCTAAATATATCTGCTTTATCTATGTAGGTGACAACATAAGGCTATAATGCTGAGCCCAGGTTAAACCAAGCACAGATATTAAAAATATCATGTATTTACATAATAATGCTGAAAAAATAGAAAAGTGGTCAGAACTAAGTTGGGCAAACACTTAGACATTTTCCAATATGGCCCAGATATTAACCATTAAGGCCCAATTTTCCCCAAGAATCGTCTTCATATACGAGCATAAACTATGGAGCCCAGCTCTCATGAATGGACCCTAGAGTAACAGAATGGCTCCTTCTGTAGGGCATTGTAGTAACTCCCATCACTCATTTACACCTGTGCAAATCTGCACGTTGAAATGATGTTTATGACATGAGCCCTCACTTGTTAACCGTGTACTCCATGTTGGAACATTTGCCAGTAGCTTAATTCTCACTCCCAGGCCAATTCCTTGAGGTAGGCATCAGGCTTCCCATTTCACAGAGCAGGAAAGATTCAGATCAGCAATTGGCTTCCCTGTCCTCCAGCTGCTCAAACTGAGGGCGATCAGATCAGAAGTCCCCACCATCCTGGGGACTCCACTGCAAGGAGTCTGTGCTTGCTGGTAACTGGGCTTAAACTGATATGCTGTGCAACCATCTTTGTACACTGTAAATATGTATTACTCTCATCGGTTACTAAAAAGCTGATTGGCCGATGGTTAGGCAGGATTTTCAGGTCAGAGAGCATGCTGGGGAGAAGAAGAGCAGAGTCTGAGGAGACGCCATGAGATGCAGAGCAAGCAGGATGGGAAGTACGTATGTGAGGTAAATGAGCCTCGGGGCAGCACATAGATGAATAGCAATGGGTTAATTTAAGTTATAAGAGGTATCTAAAAACAAGCCTAAGCTATCAGATGAGCATTTATAATTAATATTATGTCTCTGTGTGGTTATTTGGGTAGTGGTTGGAGGGACAGAAAAGTTCACCTGCACTGATTTAGGCTTTGGGTCAACAACATCACATGAGCCAGAAGAGATTGCTGTAAGTTGAACAGTCCATGGAGCTGACCCCAGGAAGCAAGGGTGGATTCCAAATGTCTCACCTGTTGGGAGACTATGGTGAGGCCCAACTGTTTCTAGAAGGCTTGTAGTTCAGTCACTGATTGATAGTAAGGCCTGCCATGTTCTTCTAAAGCCACCACCTACTATGTGAGAAACGTTATTTGTAAACTGGCCTGGGTAGAGCATCAAGTAAACACGGCACCCAAGTCTTTAGGTTTGTTGACCCGAATCTTCTCCAAGCAGTTTTCACTTGCTGTCCAGTTTGGTTACCACCAACCCATGTGACTGCTGAGTATGTGAAATGTGGCTGGTCGGAAATGAGATAGGCACAAGATGTATAAACTCAGTATTTTTACTAAAAAAGAAGTGTAAAGTATCCTATCAACTATTTTATAGGTTATAGTTTGAAAGAAAAATATCATTTGACACATCTCAGGTTAACTACAACATAATCAAAATTAATCTCACCTACTTCCTTTTAGTCTTAATGTAGTGTAAAGGAAATTTTAAATTATCTATGCCACTTGTAGTTCTGGGGAGAGTTCATACCTGGCTTCTCTGGCCTATTCAGAGTTTGCTAAAATGCTGTGCTATACCAGTGACTCGTGTGCTAGTTTAATCCTTCAAAGGCTGACTGTGTTCAAACACGTGAACCTGCTTGGGAAGAAGTGATGATGGCTATGAAGGCCTATGCTTAAATCCCAGCCCTCAGAAGGCTGAGGCAAGAAGATGCCAGGCGGGTCCAGGTTAGAGTGTACTGGGCCACTGAACAGCAAGTGGGAAAGAAAAGGAGGGCAGGGAGGGAGGGAGGGAGCGAGAGAGGGAGGATGGGAGGAAGGCTGCTTTTAGGGAGAGATAAAAAGGGGACAGTAAGTATATGGAATTACACAGAGTAAAAGGGGGAGGGACGTGTATTGGGGATTATATTTTAGATTCTGATTCTTTTAAAGATTGTGTGTGTGTGTGTGTGTGTGTGTGTGTGTGTGTGTGTGTGTGTGTTTATACAGTCTGTGTGTAGGTGTTCATGGAGGTCAGAAAGTGGTGTCAGATCCCTTGGAACTTGAGTTTTAGGCATTTGTAAGTGGCCCCATGTGGGTGCTGGGACCCTCTGATAGGGCAGTACACACTCTTAACCACAGAGCTATCTCTCCAACCACTAGATTAGGAGCCTTGGTTATTTGACTGCACAAGGTAATTTTCAAAAGACTTCTAACAGCAGGTGTCACTCAAGTTACTCCTGATGCACAGGGCAGAGTCCCGCGAGAGTGTACACAGAAGGGACTGGCGGGCAGTGGTGGACGGTTGTTGTTTTTCTGATTGTTTGAATGATCACTTATGAATGTTAATTAGAGCTCACTGTTGTTCCCTCTGTAAAAAAGACCCTTGATATCCATCTAACACACCACAGACCGCTGGCCAGGGAATGTTTATGTGATTTTCACAGCCCGAAGAAAGCCACAGGGATGTGTAGCACAGAGACTTTCACCAATCACTCATTTTTCATGGTGGGATAGCCTCAAGATCTGCATCCAAATGACATTCTGTGCCCCTTGGAAACTCTGACACGCAGGTACCATTTGGAAGATTTCTCAAGTTCAAGGGACAGAGCTTTTCTCTTTTCAAACAGAGGAGGAAAGTCCTGGGGGAGCCTACTGACAACACAGACCCAAAGGGAAAACCTACTGGGAGAAATAAGACTTCCTACTCAAAGGACATTTAAAAGTTACCCCAAAACAATAATGTCAACCAAGAAAGAGGAGGAGGAGGCCAGGACTTCAGATCCCGGAGACTGAACTTCCTGGTGATATAAAAACAAAAGTTAAATTTGGAAGAATTTGCCTCTGAAGTTAGCATCCCCAGAAAAAAAAAAACAATAGAAAATATTTAAGTACGTGCATATGTTTGTACACAAACAGAAAGAGATATAAACAGACCTTAATGAGTGTGGTAGACTTTAATTATCTTTGTACAGTAATTGGGAATGGTTTTGTTCTGATTTATTCCATAACGCTTACTGTGTTCTGTTAACAACGAATGTTTCCCCCTCACAGCCCATAATAGACGGCTTTTATTGCATACTTTTTCTCTCTCTGCTTCCCATTTAATGACCATTGTTCTGGTCTGTCAGAGCGAGAGGCTACACAACTTTCCAAATCTGCAAGATTAAGCAAATATTTTGACAATGCCTAGATTTTTTTCTCCCTTTCTTCTTTTTAGCAGAATAAATTAAAATTGGAGGAAAAAAAAGAAAGAAAGAAAAAGGAAGAATTTTCACTTAATTACCCATGAGGGGGGTTCTGAATGGAAAGAGAGTAAAGGACCAGAGCAAGTGGTGACAGAGACTTCTCTGAGTAAAGTGCAGTGTGTGATTTTTTGTGCCGTGTCCTTTAAGAGTCCCCAAGAACCATGCCTGACCCACACTGCTGCGGCCATAAGAAGCATTCCCAGGCTACAGGGAGGTCACGGGAGGCTGGACTAACCCACCTTGGGGAGGCTACAACTATGATGGGCCTCGACAATAAAACGGAGGCATTCCATTCATCTTCCGAGATCCTCCAGCCTTCACACATGAACATCTGGACATATAACCACACATGTTCCTGCACCCATCCTCTCCATGCTATGTACTAATCCTCAGCCCCACAGATGACATCATTACCAGGATGGTGGCTATTCCCACGGGGAATGGGAGAACATTCAAGAACAGGTACATTTCTACGAGACCTGGGAGGAAAATAAGAGCTCAGATAAAGGACAGGGGAAGAACGCATTCACAAGGAGCATTCGTTTGTTCTATTAGCAATGCAGGAGGAGGCACAAGCCACACAAGGCAAGCAGACAATGAAAACACATGCCAAGGTTGATGGTGGTCCTGGCCCCGGAGAACTGCTAGTGTGGAAGAGACAGCTGCCGCCCTTCAGAGCAATCCAGAAAACACGTTAAAGAACAATAACTCAAAACACAGGACAAGGTGAGTCCAAAGTCCAAGTTAACCCCGGAGGTATGAGCCTCTTAGAAGGCTCAGGCAGGGAGCCTCTCTGTGGAGGCTGCAATGCACCAGCCAGAGAAAATTCCTGCAGGAAGGTTTCAGGAGGATCCAGAATTCTGTCAGAAAGAAAAGAAGGAAGAGCTAGCCACGAAGGGGCTGCAGAGGTTAGCAGACAAGGGAAGAAGAAGGGCCAGTGACTCCTAGCTCTCACACGGCTTCTCGTCTCTCAGGCTCACATTTACTTCAGGGAGGAAAATGCAAGGCAGGCTTTGCACTACAGAAAGCTCAAGGGCAAGTGTGTAAGTTCATGGGCAATCCCAGTGAACATGGGTGTGAGTCCTGGCAGTCGCTGGACACCCCTCCCTTCACTGATGGGGCTACTGACGCTGCTGTCAGCAGGGCCCTTCGTGAGAGCAAGTCTGTGACTTTTAATGAGCTCCTGTGGAGGGTTCTTTGGACTCTGCCATCAAGCTTTCACGTTAGCAAAAGGGACTGAAAATTCTTTTGAAAAAGGTGTTTGTGTTCCCATTTCTGGTACTTTCTAAATTTAGGTAGCGCAGAGAAGGAACAAAAGGCCCGAGGCCTTGACTTGAACATAGAAGACTTAAGGAGTTGGCTTCCCCAGAGCAGAGAGATAAGAAGTTGTGGATGTTGTAGACTGAAATCCTATGCCCACACTACTCTCAAAACAAAGGAACAGACCAACTAAAAAAGCAACCAAAAAAAACAAAACAAAACAAAAAAATCCTTGGGGCTTGAGATGGCTCAGCAGCACCCACACTGGGCAGCTCACAGATGCCTGTAACTCTAGCTCTAAGAGATCTGATGCCCTCCTCTGGCCTTCACGGGCATCTGCACAAACAAGTGCACATATATTCACAGAGACAAAAGCACACACACATACAAAAATAAAATGTAAAAACATTCTTGTCAGTAGTAGGTCTCAGGGTGTTTGTGTATTCACCACAATTTCTAGATTGAGGTGGTTCAGGAATTAAAACTGGAGAAAATACTTCTGTGGCCTGGGGTTATATATAGCTCAATGGTAGAGTACTTGTCTAGCATGTATAAAACCTAGAGTTCAGTCTCCTCAAACACACATGCACACACAGTCACACACACACAGTCTCTCTCTCTCTCTCTCTCTCTCTCTCTCTCTCTCTCTCTCTCTCTCACACACACACACACACACACACACACACACACACACGCACGCACCATGCGCACACACACATGCACCTTCATGAAACCCTATTTTTGTCAGGAGGCAATGTGGTAGATGATTTAGCTACAGGATGGGAAACCAGGCTACCGGGGTTCAAATTCCAGCCCAACCACATCCTGGCTGTGCGACCTAGGGAAATGACTTAACTGCTCTGTGCATCATTTTCCTTATTTTCTACATCAGACTGTGGTGGCCATGGGTAAGAATTAGAACACACGTACCTGGTGTAGTGCCAGGTATGAGGTAAGTGCTCCCAAAATATTTATAAGCCGCTATTAAGCATGGATCTATCCAAAAGTACTTTCACTGAGTGAACCCAGTTTAGGAGGGAGGGGGTAAGCAGAAGTCGATTCAGGTGAGGGAACAGGGAGGCACAAGCATCACCCGGAATCCTTATTAGGCATCCTCTCATTGTTCTATGAGCCGGTCAGCACTGCTCTAGAGGCTGTATGGATACCCTATACAATATGAGCTTCCTGTAGCACAATACTTCCTAACAACCCTCTCGGGTGCAGACCTAGCTTCAGAAGAAGAGGCCAAGCAAATGAACCACCAGGCGCAAGACCCACCACCTCCCCTTGTAGGGATCCAATTAAACACCAGTTTGGGAGAGATGATCCTGCGGTACCGATCCAACTCAATGGATGCAACAAGCATTTATTGAGCCCCTGTGGTGTATCAGGAGATCCGAGAGATGCTGAGAGCGACACAAAGAGAAACCAGAAGATGAGATCCTGTCCGGAAGGAGCCCACCATCTGGAGGGAGGAGGCGGCAAACTTTGAGATCTCCAGGGACGAACACAGTGATAGATAGAAGATAGACGGATACCACGGGAGGGGGAGGCAGGAGTCCTGCCTCTGGTGGGGACAGTTAGGAAAGCTCTGCACAGCAGACAGAGCAAGCATTGCTAGAGATCAATACAGCCGGCCCGAGAAATGGTTAATGGCTTTTTCATTCACAGAAACAACCCAGAGACGCCTGTGGGACCACCCCTGACATGTGAACAGACATGTGCTTAAGGTGTGATTAGTATTTATTGTAGCAGTAATGCATCACGTTCTGAAAAACAAGGACACACATGTGTCTGTGATCTCCATCCTCCTCAGAGAGAGAAGGGAAGCTGGACTACTTTTTAGAAGCACACCACCCAAGTGAGCAGCAGGGTAGGAACGGCAAACTCCCGGTGGGTCAAAGTGCACAGAAGACTTGTATTTATTTCAAGAAGCAATACAACAGCATCAAAAGGTTTCTTTGGGCTGTGGAGATGGCTTAGTTGGCAACATGCTTGCCAGGCAAGCATAAGGACCTGAGTTTGAGTCCCAGAACCCTCATGTCCCAGTGACCTTTATCTGTCAATTTGACACAGTCTCCAATCACTCGAGAAGACAGTCTCCATCTAGGGTTTGCCAAATCAGATTGGCCCGTAGGCATGTCTGCCGGGGATTGTCTTGATTATTAATTAATGCTGGAGGTCCAAGCCCACTATGGGTAGCACCATTCCAGGAGCAGGTGGTTCTGGGCTAGGTAAGAAAGCTAGGTAAGCATGAGCCTGTGAAAAGGAGCCAGCAAGTCATGTTCCTCCATGGTTTCTGCTTCAGGTTTCTGCCTTGACTTCCCTCAATGGCGGACTATGACCTTGAAGTATAAGCTAAATAAACCTCTTCCTCCCCAAGTGGCTTTTGGTCAGAGTGTTTTATTGCAACAGCAGAAAGAAACTAGAACACCTCATAAAAAGGGAGAGGTGGCGATAGACACTTTAGCCCCCTCGGCACTGGGG
Source organism: Peromyscus attwateri (assembly GCA_902168425.1). NCBI lineage: Eukaryota > Metazoa > Chordata > Mammalia > Rodentia > Cricetidae > Peromyscus > Peromyscus attwateri. Next base: position 5,324 of record CABHPP010128834.1, on the reverse strand, counting down.
AGGTAGAGATTGGTGAATCCCTGGAGCGCGACAGCTGGCCAGCCTAGCTGCGTGAGGGAACCTCAGGACAGCAAAGACACTGTCTCCAAAACCAAAGTGGAAAGTTCCTGAGGAACAGCACTCATGGTTGACCTCTGACCTCTACACACATATGCATGTCCACACATGTGTACACACACACACATAGACACACACAAAGGAGATACATACACATATGCACACACACGTGCATACAAGTTTCTTATTATTTTGGTTTGTTTTATGGGTATGTGTAGTGGTCGTGGTGGTGGTGTGTGTGTGTGTGTGTGTGTGTGTGTGTGTGTGTGTGTGCAAGCACACACTTCCTTCTGCCTGATTCAATCTCTAATAATTTCTGCAGGCCAGCACAGGAAACAGGTATTGATCATAATAAACCACCACACCCACAGACACCTGCTCCAGCAGGTTGTGGTCTCCATGGAAACCCTCCAATAGAACCGATCTGAATTCAATTTCAGGAGTAATGAGAGCAGATAACTTCACACTCAATCAATCAATGTCAGCCACTGTTATCAGCCAATCAGTCATAATGTCACTCAGCCACCCTCTCCACACACTTCTTCTACATCGTGGTCAGATGAAAATGTTCTGACAGCCAGAAGCAACATGATCAAATTGGCTCTTCGTTCCTGGCAAGATGCCAGTGACAGGGCAACACTGTGTTTGCAAAGACAATAAACAGATAAGCCAACCAAAACATACTGGGAGTGGACTATTCTGGACGGTGACTTCAGTGATTATTAATGATGCAGAAGAAAAGGATGTACTTTGAGTGCAGAGGTTCCTGTTTCCTGTCCACAGTTAACTAGGAATAAGAAAATAAGGGGCAATAGAGATGTTAAAATATCCATCCAAAGCTAAACAGCAAATTGGTAGAAAACCCTAAACTAAAACTCTAGCTTCCTCCTTGTCCAGTGACGGCACAGGAGGCCAAGCTGCTGTCATTCAAGGATACTTTTCTTGTTTTTTGAGACAAAAGAGTAGTGGTACATGAAGGGTGGGATCCAGTCCTCCCAGGGCCTGTGGAAATCTCGCAGACATGTGGGAATGTGGGCTCCGAGGCCAGCTCAAGCCTCTTGCTGAACTCCGCCAAACGCCCCTGACTCTGAAGGAGCAAACACGACTTTCCAGTTCTACCCAGCTATCAGATTCCTGGTATGCAGTGGCATTTTTGATGAGCTGAGGGTAGGATTATCAAAAACACAGGGATTGATTTCCCCAAAAATGCATGGTGGGTGGAGGTGAAACTTGAGGGAAACAAAAGATCTGCTTCTGCAAAAAACGCATTTGAAGCTCTCTACAACCTCAGCCAGAAGATCAGTCACTTTGGAGTTCTGGAGGAAGTCATGTGGTGTTCTGGAGTCAGGTGGAAGGCTCGGCTGTAAACACAGGCTCCGCTCTAGGGATCTCAGGTCACTGCATTTCCAGTGGGGGTTTGTGTCTGTCTGTCTGTCTGTCTGTCTGTCTGTCTCTCTCTCTCTCTCTCTCTCTCTGTGTGTGTGTGTGTGTGTGTGTGTGTGTGTGTGTGTGTGTGTGTGTGTTTGCATTGCTGGGGTTGGAACATGCAAGGCATGGTACACACTGTACAAGTGCCCACTGTTGAACTATGGCCCAACCCTCTTGAATTTTGAGACAGTTTCCCTAAGCTGCTCACTGTGGCCATGAACCCATGAGCCTCCTGCCTCAGCCTCTTTGAGGAGCTGGCATTATAGGTGTGCTCTACCACACCCAGGTCTGAGCAGTCTTATGGGCTTATTCCTTCTACTATATTAGTGCTCTGCCCATTGCTCAAAGACAGTTCTCTGGGTGTCCATTCTTTCCTGATAAAATGGCCGGATTAATAGCTTAGCAGTCTTCAGGCCTGTGACCATGGCTCGGTGGTTCTTTTTGCCTTCATGCAAAGTGCTCAAGCCTTCTGTTTCTATCTACTGGTCTTGCCTCATCTTCCCTTCTCAGCTCAATTGCTGTCTCTTATGTGCACGATGCAGGACATCTGATAGGCCTCGGCGGGTAAGTGGTGACAAGCATTCTGTGTAACTAAGTCACACACTTACTTGATGAGAATAAACATAGGTGTGTACTCACTAGGATGTCCCAAGAACATGGGACTGTGCCTGGCACAGACTAAGCCCTCAGTGAGTATGTGTGGAGCAGATGAGGTCTAGATGCCGAACAAGCAAGATCTCCCAGTGTGGACATAGTCTAAATGAGTGAATGTAGAGCCTCTGTGTACATGGGAATCTACAAACACTCATTCATACAAAGCTTCCTATTGACGAACCTCACAGCTAGGTCCTGTCTACTCCATAAAACTCAAAAGCAGGAAGAGACTGCTCTGCAGTATCGGCTGTCATCGCTGTCCTCAGTTCATTCCATTGCTGTGACTTACGTGGAAATGTCACCAGGAGCTAAAGTACCTCCTAGAGGACAATGGGTGAGTAGAGGGTGGGAGAAGACCTTGATGGGGAGGGAGAGCAACAAGCCTCTTAAAAACATCCAGCAACAGAACCCCGGATGCCTGCAAACCCGAGACAACGTGGGCAAAGTCAAATATTCGCTGCACAGTTGTGAGGACCATAGTTTGATCCCCCTCTGAAAACCCAGATAGAGTACCACATTCCTTCAACCCCCAGAAGGGGTTGGGGGCAGAGACAGGCAGACCCCTGGGGCTCCCTGGCTAGCCAGTCTAGCCCAATCCATGAGTCCTAAGCTCAAGGAAGCCAAGGTTATCTTCTCGCATACTCAAGCTTGTCTTCTCCACATTCATGTGAACACAGGGTCACATGCACCCACACATACATGTATGCCCGCACATAAGTTATATGCCTACACACACAAACTCACATTTACGGATAAATTGAGACAATGTGGAATTTCCTCTGTTGTCACAACCAGCATTGCTGCAGTTCCACAGATGACTCGGTGATGGAGCATCCATGGAAAGTGTGTTGATCTCACGGGAGGGAGGGTCAAAGGAGACAGCTTTAACATTTCCAGGAGGCAAGGACAGCGGAGGAGAGATGAGCTAAGGGGCAAGTGGGGATGCTTTCCATCTCTTAGAGGAAGGCTTGAGGGAGGAGAGGGCAGGGAGGGAAAGGGAGAAATGAATGTGGGCTGAGCATCTGTGGAAAAGCAGATGCCTGGCCACCTTACCACACATAGGACCCTCTTTGCAGCTTCCTACATTCCCAGCAAATACAAATCCACATGCTGATTTTACAGATGTGCGAAGTGGGGCTCAGAGCAGTCCATGCCTACACCCAAACAGCTAAGCGACAACACCCCCACTAATGTTGACTAAGGGCTTGATGCCAGCAAGTGTGACACTGGTGTTAATTATTAACTTGCATTCCAGCTAGAGGTGGGCGCCTCTATTTCTGTTTTGAGAATACAGAGCAGAGTGGCTTGGAACCTCACTCAAGGAGTCCAGTTTGGCAGAGCTGAGGCTGGGACCTCAAGTTCAGCTTTCTATCTGGCCTCTTAACCTCACCCTCAGCCATCCTCTATAACAGATCTGGGACCTTTTCTGGCACTACAAGTCGGGTTTGTTGTTATAGATACAGGCCTACCACCATGGCATCATTAAAGTGATCATGTAATTCACTTTCCAAACTTCCACTCACCTGGGAGCGATGAGGGGACTCTTAGCAATTACCCAAGGGTAATAGTAATAACTCAGATCTGCTCCAGGAAATCAAGAGTGTTTTTACACTCCATCTTAATCACACACACACACACACACACACACACACACCGTTAAATGTGATTCCTGCCCTATGCATGCTGGTAAGATCAGCTGGCCTACAGTTGTGTAAATAAGTCCTCAAGCAGAGTGAGCCCGCCCCTCCTCCCACCTCAAGAGCCCTTGCTTTACCTAACACATCTTCTCTAACTTGTTTTCTCCCCAAAGACTATGCATAATTGGTCAGCCACGAGAGATTAATTTGTACTTAGCTGGCTGAGCAGCTGCGTGATAACTCCATAGCGGATGGCGATGGACTGGCAGTTCCTCTCTCTCGAGTCTTCCTACCCCAGCTTGCCATTCCTCTACCTTAGCCTGCTCCTCTGGGAATTGCTAGCCACGCTCTTCATGTACTTCATTTGTGCGTGCCTGAAGGAGTCCAAACTGTCCTCGCAAGCTTTTTCCAGAAAGGCTGCTATTTGGGAGATGAAAAAAAGTAACAAAGAGATCCAGTCTCCCCTTCATTAGTTCAGGAAAGAGGGCATCGGGGTAGTGAAAGCAGGGAACTGAGCAGGGCCAGGGACCTAGAGCTTTTGTATTCATCACTTTTTTCATTGCTGTAATCAAATAACAGATAGAATCAACCTAAGGAAGGAAGAGTTGATTCCGGCTCACCATTCGGCGGTATAGCCCATCGCTGTGGCAGAGGCATAGAATCCGGGGTGTGTCGCAGCTGCATCCATCGTCAGGAGCAGAGGGAAATGAATTCTGGGGCTCATCTTGCCGAGTCTAGGATCCCAGTCCACAGAACGGTGCTACTCCCATTTAGCATCAGTCTTCCTAGCCTAATTAACACAATCTAGAAATACCCTCAGAGACATGCCCAGATATTTGTCTCCTAGATGATTTCTAGCTTTTTTTTTCAAGTTAACAACTATCATTAATAATAAAAACCTTCATACTGTTCATACTGTTTCCAGATATAGTCCGGCTGGGGAGACCAGCTTGGAAGACCAGCTGATGGGGTGGCAAGGATGATGGAAGTGGTGGTGGACAATGATGGTGGTGGTGGTGGTGGTGGTGGTGGTGGTGGTGGTGATGATGGTGGTGATAATGATGATGATGGTGGTAGTAGTGGTGATGGTGATGATGATGGTGGTAGTAGTGGTGATGGTGATGATGATGGTGGTAGTAGTGGTGATGGTGATGATGGTGATGATGGTGGTGGTGGTGGTGGTGATGATGGTGATGATGATGATGATGATGGTGGTGGTGAAGGTGATGATGGTGATGATGATGATGATGATGGTGGTGGTGGTGATGGTGATGATGGTAATGATGGTGATGATGGTGGTGGTGGTGGTGGTGGTGGTGAAGATGGTAATAACTGATGGTGACAGTGATGTTGTTGTTGATGGTAAAGATGGTGGGAAGGATGCTGAGACAATGATGGTGCTGTTGATGGTATGAACAAGAGACACCAACCTCTTCAAGGACTCACATTTTCTACATTGATTATATAATTTAATTTTTCTCTCAACCTGGGCAGCTAGTGTAACTATCACCATGGAGCCTGAAGGACAGAGAAACTGAGGCTCACAGA
>CABHPP010128833.1:3295-17294 GCA_902168425.1 Peromyscus attwateri | reverse complement strand
GCCCCCAGGTTCCTGCTCTGCTTCAGTTCCTGCCCCCAGGTTCCTGCCCTGCTTCAGTTCCTACCCTGTCTTTTTGCAGGGATGGACTGTTACCCAGAGTTATAAGATAAAACAAACTCTTTCCTCTCCAAGTTGCTTTTGGTCAAGGCATTTTACCACAACAATAGGAACCCTAACTAAGATGCCATACCCGGGGACTGTGCTCCTGTCAGAAGCCATAGGTTGCCAAATAAAAAGGCCAGTGTCAGGTGTGAGATATCTCCCCTTGAGTTGTTGATCAGAGGTGTCCTGGAGATATCCAAAACAATGAAAGCCCTTGCTATCATTCTCAGTTACCCACAGAGTGGGTAAAACATCACACATTTTAGACATAGAAAAATCAAATTGGTACTGAGCAGGGAGCTTTCTTCCTGCCTGATACAAACTGTTGAGGAGGAAAAGTAATCAACAGTCTTCCCCAACTGTAACCCTGTGAACTCTAAGAATGACCAGTGTGAGGAGACCTGTCCATGGGTGCAGCAGTACCACAAGTGTATGGTGGTACCCAACAGCTTTCTAATTGGATTTAAGGTCTGGTCCACAGTGGGGAAAACACATATTTGATATTATAAATCTGGTCAGGAGCCCATGGTTGGGGAGTTCATAGGCCCCAGGACTGAACCAACTACTATTATTTTGCTAAATAGTCATAGTACTAACTTGCCTCTAAACTTATATCTCTATATCCATAAGTTACTGCAGCTCTCGGAACTCATCAAAGAAATTTTTTTTGTGCAATGTATGGTGGTTAACCCCGAAACTCACAACTGGTCAGAATGTAAAGAATAAGTATCTGTGGAATGCTCAGCCCCAAATGGGACATTTATATCCCACTCCTTCCCTTTAAGGCTCAGAAACCACTGGAGAAGAAGGGGCAGAAAGCATGTAAGAGCCCGAGGTTAGGAAGGACCAGTGTCTCTGGGCGTGACGGGACCACCGCACTCATGAACTCACAGTGGCTACGGTTGCCTGCACAAGACCTATGCAAGATCAACATTCCGGGAATGCATTCAAAGCTCCCATCCCTAGCTGAGGAGGGAAAGTCAGTTTTCTTTATGATGTGGCCCCTGGTAGGGTGACCATGCTCCAGTGGACGACTTGGGCATGAGTATATGGGCAGTGCAAATTGGACTTGACACATCATTAAAAAACGAAAAGGAGACATGGGGTTGGGAGGGGCTGGGGAGAGGATGAATCTGGGGAGCGTTAGAGGGAAGAGAAGAGGGGTGACTATGATCAAAATACATTCTACACATGTATGAAATTCTCAAAGAATTAACAAAAATATATTAAGTTTTCTTTCTATTTCTGATCTGAATCAACCTTCTACAGCATCCAAAGTGAAGACACCGCCCTTCGTTTCTTCATTAGCCAAACAGAGATAACGGTCACTGAATTCAGCAATTCAAATTAAGCCAAGGCCCTAGCAGAGCAGCTCCGCGCATGACGGGCTTCAAAGCATGTTCACTCTCTCCGCTGGTACGTGACACATTTCTTCCTGGAATTATTCACTACATGGAATGAAACAATTTTAGATATAATGAGTAGTTTGGGTAATTATGTTCCTTTTTATTTTATAAATGGAACAATATTCAGACTAGGTGATTAGGATTGTGTCTCCAGAAGACAGCCATGCCAATCACGCACTATAATTTGTGTTAAGACAGTTCCCCGTTTCTTTTAATATATCTTTATAAGGAATTTGCGTAAGATGATTGTCTGCTTACCCAAATAACTGGCTTAGTCACACAGTCTGGTAGGGTGAATCAGGGAAAGACATACAATTCTCAGTCAAAGCCTCGGTGTAAAAGTTCAAACAGAAGTGAGCAGTCTTACCCAGCTGTCTCCTGGAGGCAGGAAGGCACCTCCAGAGACACTATTCAGTTCCCCATGACCTCGCTGAACACACCCCAGCTTGTTCTATCAGGGCTCTAGGCTCAGGAGGCCAGAGAGCCCTGTCCAACATCACCAGGGGATGAAGTTAGTAAACCAGGAGACCAACTGGTTCATTTTGATAAAAGACATTGCATATGGGTATGCCACACTAGTTCCCACCCCACTCCCATCGGAGAGCAAAAGCAAGCGCAGCTTGTGAAAGTTTCGGTAAGCCTAGAACTGGATGCGGAGGAATTAGTTGTACTATTCGAACGTTCAATAACATCAGCTGTTTGTGTTCTGCCTACTTTGGTTACTCCTTTTGTTCCCTCCCAGTTTCCCAGGGAAAAAGAAACCGCTTCCTGCTTCAATAGCACCCGGGCCTAGGCATACTATGGCTGAATGTTTCAGCCAGGATTTTGGAGCCTGAAGTAGTCAGTCAGTTAATACCTCAGAGAAATGCTCAGCTCTTTGACCACATTCCTAGAATAATAATAAAAAAAATTATTAGTAACTAAAACATAAAAATATTTTCTTTAATTTAAATGGAGGTGGGATATAGATCTAAATCCTACAGCTGAGCTGCTGTGATCCTTCATTAGATGCATGATAACCTACCCTGGTCCATCAAGGATGAGTTACTGTGTGTCACTCACCTTCCCTTTCTTGCAAGCTGTGACTGGAGAAACAGCCTGGGAAAGGAGAAAGAGAGAACAGGCAAGAGGCCTGGCCACAGTCAGGCTACGGACAAGTCAGCCAAGTGTAGGAGCTGGGGCCACCTGGCCTCATTAACTGGGAGGAAATCAAATGTTAGCAGCTTTTGATTCACTTAATTTGCTTTGGTTTTCATCTTTCAGTTAGTGTTTCAGTCTTCAAACAAAAGCACCAATGGGATCTGTGGAAACACTTCCAGAGATCATGTTTTTGTTTGTCTAGTGTCTTGATAGTGTAGCCCTGGCCCTGAACTCGCCATCTTCTGCCTCCTGTGCGGAGGTCACAGCTGTGAGTCACTCCCAGCTCCCAATGCCATTTTTAACCACCATGCAATGTCTCCAAGCTTTCCAAATACTGCAAGCCTGCAACTGTAAGAGAAGCTACTCAGATAGAATGAACTCTCTCTTCACAGAGACCAAGCAGGAACCAGGATCCCAATTTAAACAGACTGCAAGCCGGGTTTGAGAGCGACTAGATTTAATTCCAGGACTCAGGAGGTTGAGGCAAGAGAATAGAGACTTTGAGGCCACCCCGTTCTACAGAGCAAGTAAACATTTAACTGACTTCTTACTTGTTTTTTTTTTTTTTTTCAAACCTGTGAACTGCTTCTTTGTACAATTGTAACTAAGGCTAAGCAAATGCTGAGGACAGTGTCTGTCGTATAGAAAGTCGTCAGTAAGTGGAAGCTATGCTACAACCAGCTAACTAAATTCACCACCTCTTTCACTCACACAAGTCACAGTCATTTATGGGGGGGAAAAAACACCTATGTATCACATTTTCAAAAATCTAACTCTGTTAGCATTTTTCCTTGGCATATTTCTAAACAGATATGTTGAAGTTGTCCAGACAACTGAGCTGTTAGTTTTTTTTTTAATTGGTTTGATTTCTTGGGAAAATTAGAACACTTTGAAAAGAGAAGAGTTCAAGGCTTTCATTCAGATGACAGAGCTAAAATAATTACACATTTTAGGCAGGAGCTCACATTATTGTTATAAAAGAAATACGTAGTAGGAAACACATTCGTTTGAAGCCAAGGGCCAACCAAAAGCCTGAGACATCGATATGAAGACAGTGAGGGGCGATAAACGGCTGAGGGGGAGTAGCAGGAAGTCCAAGAGGGACCTCCAGACACTGAAATACGTCATTTCCTAATCACGGCAGGCGTTCTGCTGGAGCACCAGTAAGGAAAGCTGACAGGAGAGCCTTGGATGCAGGCAGGACTTAGAATCAGTGAGAGAATGAGGGGCATTCAAGGGGGGCGGGACAAAGGGCCAGTGAGTGACATCTGGTCTAGTGTAAAGTTTCTAAGCTTTTCCCATTCTATGCCCCAGAACTTTCCTAATCATCAATGCTCTAAGAATGTGGTTTCATATAAACACACAGAGCGAATGGCAGAAGTGTGTCTGGGGCCATTCAGAAATTGTCGGAAATTCTACCCGAATCTCAAACCAATATTAATTGAACACTTTTTAAAAATGAATTTAGGTCAGTAACTCAAATAGTAATTTAAAAAAAATCAAACATTGTAATGAGAGACACTCCAAAGACAGACTTATTTGATATTCTGAAGGATGGGGGTAGGAAAATATTAAAGTCTTATATTAATCCATCATGTTTCTACAAGAGCAGAAACCTTTGTACAGTAACAGCATTCAATTCACAGCATACAGTCATCTCAAATCACAACTGAGGTGTTTGGTTCAGCCTGTGCCCATTGGCTCTGTGTGGTGTAGGGACTGCGTGTTCAAAGCAAGGCAGCTGTGAAGCCTCGGATCAACATGGAACGTGGCCAGAAACACTGCTGGTTCATTGTACATTTAATTTTGAGTTAATTTCTGATCATTGCACAGTCATAAGCCTTTTACTGTTGACAATTTTTGATGGGTCCCTCACTCCACATTCAGTCACATATCCCCAAAGGGAGTTGCAGGCCAGAGTTGTAAACGCTGGCTTCTAGACAATTCCAGAAAGATCCAGAAGATGGGAACTCCTGCAGTTCCAATGGTCACAGCAGATACTCAATATGTAGTCCCATTACATGCCAACATCATGATAAAATACTGTCATCTAAAATAACATCTATGATATGTAAAAGTTGGATGTATTTCATGGTCCTTCTTAGGATCCAGACATCAAGGACTTTTTATAACAATCACAGGAAGAACACTTATGGAGTGAAAAAGTAAGACCTTTAACTCATAAAAGTAACTAACAAGCAAACCCAGTATGATCTCAAAGAAAAGATTTAAATTATTTGCTCTATGAGTTAATAATAACAAGCAATGGGGAATGAATGGGAGCTTTTTATCATCTTATTTTGGACTCCTCTGCATCTTCTACTCTTCTACAATCTTCATATACTGTATGCATAATAATAATAATAATAACAGATTATTTTGTAGCATAGAGAGAAATCTCCTGTATCCGAGCTCTCCTGTCTGCCTCGTACATGATCATTCATCATAGTGCATGTGAATTTCACCACCATACAGCCAGGACCCCAGACAGAGGCCTGACAGGGATCCTGGGAGTACAACTTTCCTCCACCCACGTCACAGTTCACCTCTGAAACATATCTCCAGTCTGCCCACTTCTGCCTTTCCTTCTAAGCTCAAGGTAAGCCTTGTTTTGCTCACTGAGGGGAAAGCAACTCATTTCCAACCTATCTCCATCTTGCTTGGGTCTTCTTCTCCACCAGCCTCTAGAGCGAGCTACCTGCAATGGAAGCATGGCAGCAGCACTCTCAGTGGTTCCACAGTCCTCCAAGGATTTGGTCTAAATGAGTGTGATTGACAGTTCCACAGGGCATGACCATCACAAGTATCTCCCATCATCCTTTGCCTCCCAATTGCACAAAATGCCTGGCACATTTTATGTCTAACCTTTCCATTCTCTGCCTCTGTCTCCCTCCCTCTCTCTCTATCTCCCTTCTCTCTCCCTCCTCCCTTCCTCTCTCCCTCCCCCTCCCTCTCTTCCTCCTCCCTCTCTCGTCCCTCTCTTCTTACGTTAATTCCTATATCCCTTCAAGTGTTATTTCTCCAGTAATCTTTCTCCAATAGGCCCCTGTTTAAGAATGAGTGTCCCCCCTAATGCACTTGGGATACTTGGTAATGTTCTGCTCTTACACTTACCATTTATTTCATATAGATGGTAGAGAAACCATCTCTTGGTGTGTCTATATCTCCCATAAAATTAGAATCTATCTTCATGAGGGCTGTTAAACGTCTTACTCACAGATGAGGTAGGTGGTTCTTCATGCTTGAATAGTGAATCTGAGGGGTGTAATCACTCAGTGAGGAAATTCAGTAGTGGGCTGCTTTGGTGTCTTACAAGCTGTCCAGAGTCTGCCCCCAAAAACATCACCAGGATTTCAGTCTGGAAGGTGCCCTCCAAAAGAGTGACTCACACCAAAGAAGTGAGAACAGTCACTTCTGTTTTTCACTGGATACCCAAGTGATTGGAAAGTCACCAAACCACTGGGTTCTAGATGCCTGACCAAGACAACCCCTGGACTATAATTGTTTCTACCTGGTTTTCCACCCTGCTGTTGTTGGCATGGATGGAAGCATATTTTCTAGAGCCTTCCAGACAGCATCTCCTTAAAAACTTGGCCCCCCTGATTCTTGCTGCCTGTGCACAGTCTTAGACCTTGAATGGACTCCTGGACAGCGTGGAAGCTGGTGCTGAGCTCCTTTTTTGTCATCATCCAAACCATGGAGCACAGTAACCTTGTCTTTCCAGCTGTACCATAAGCTCCTGGAGACAGGACCTACGCTTCTTCTGTGTCTTGTCATGACCAGCTCAGCCTTCTATGTGGAGGAAGCTCTCGGCCCCTTGTCTTCTTCCCTTGTCCCTAACTTGCCCAGCAAACCTGGCCTTTATCCCATCAGTGGTTAATATCTTTGCCATTTTTGCATCTTTGAATAGTCTTATAATTTTCCCCCATCATTTTTGTCTACATATTCCCCATTAATTCAATTCTTCTCTACCTTATCCCTTAGAATTTGGAGCATTTTAAACCAACTTCAATGGAAATCAAAATGGGAGTATAGATATTCTGGATGTATGGATATGGGTGGGGTTTTGTGAAAGTCTCTTCCTCCCCCCCAAGGTCTTTAGATGCTGCCCCTGTGTTCTTGTGGAGAGATGAAATCTTCAGCTATGCTGGCTTTAGTTCTTGTGGAAGTAATATATGTGAAAGCTTTTCCCATCTCCCTCCTTGGAGGATGGACTAAGTGTCAGCCAGTGCCCAGGCTGGGATGTGGATTTCTCAAGTTATTGTCCTCTGAGACCTGGTGGACCATCAGGATGATACATAGCACTAGGGATGGATGAGCTAAGGCTGGGTTCCAGGAGCCAAATGTCTTAGGGTCCAGAACAGGAGGGTACATAGAAAAGCAGGACAGAAACCTTGTCAGTGTCTGGAAGGTGCCCTGGTCCCTTGTTTCTGGAGCCAGCAGGTGTGTCCCCAAGAGCCCAAGAGTTGGCCTACACATAACTAGAAGCACAAGGGCCTTTCTAAGTTTAAGCCTTTGCTACAGTCTGTGCTTTGGCTTTTGCCTGTCTTTGGGGTGTGTCTGGTCTATTTCCTCTTCCCCCACTCCGTTCATCTGTTCCTCCATGGTTAGTCATCTGAGATTTTTAGTCTTAAATTTGTTTTAAGTTTAAATTTTATATGTCTTTAAATTTAAAAAGTTCTCTCTCTAAAGACATACCTTTTCATTTCTTATTTCTAAAACTACTTGTTCCGATTGTCATTTTCATAGCAGTAGTTTATAGAACCTATTTTCTGTATCCACCACCTTACTGGATATATCAGCATCCCAAGAAAACCCACAAGGGTCCCAGGAGGCTTTGACTAAGACAAAGAATGCTTACAAGGAAGATAAAAGGCACCAAGTACAAAAAGAGAAGACTGCTAACCTGAACTTGATACCAACAATGTGTGCACCTTAATAGGAATCACTAAGCCACAGAAAGAAGCAATGCATTAAACTGGATGTGTGTGTGTGTGTGTGTGTGTGTGTGTGTGTGTGTGTATACATGTGTAAATATGTGTGTCCATACATCATCATGTATGTGCCTATATATGCATTTATGTATCTTGTGTATCACATATCTGACAAAAGACTTGTACATAAATAGCTTTTAAAAAAATCTCCTGAAATTCAATAATTATACAAATAATCCAACTGAGAAAATGGGCAAAAGTTTTGACTAAACATTTACAAGAGAAGGAAAATGAATGGTCAGTAGGCACACACAAAGTTATATAACGCCAACTTGGTCAGCAAGGACATACAAATTCAATCCACAATGAGATACCCTTCCATATTTGATGGAATGGCTATGATAAAAATGAATAAAAAAAATAGTAAGATATGGTACAGTTGGAACACTTCTTTGCTCCTAGTGAGAATATGAAACGTTAGTGCCCCTATTAAAGATAAGCATCACAAGTTTCTTTTAAAAATTAAATGTGATTTTAATATATATATATATGCATCAATACTCTAATGTACCAGTATTTCATCCCTAAAATCTATTCAAAAGAAATGAACATAGGGGCTGGATAGATGATCCACCAATTAAGAGCTCATGCTTCCCTTCCAGAAGACCCTGGTTCAATTCCAGGACTCATATCAGGCAGCTGACAACTGCCTGGAGTTCCAGGGGATCCAACACCCTCTTCTGGCCTCCTTGAGCACTACATGCCTGGAGTGCACATACATACACTTTGATGTGTGTGCACATGCACACACACACACACACACACACACACACACACACACACACTAAATAAATCATATGTATGTATATGCCCACATGAAACTTGATGTGGGCGTTATATAACATTGTCTATCATAAGCCCCCAATGAAAGTCCAAACGTTTGTCTGCGGATAAACAAAGTGCAGGGTATGTCCATGCTAGGCACCTGGCAACTAAAGAAATGAATGACTGAAGCATGCAAGAGCACGAATACGTCTCAACAAGTCTGTACTAAGTGAAAGAAGCCAGACCCAAACACGGCCACGCTGTGTGATCCCACGGCTAAACACTTTTAATGAAAGCAAAACTATCATGACAGAAGACAGAGCTGTGGTTGCCCGGGCTTAGGGCCGGAGTGGGAAAGTTGGAGACGACGACATGGGACACAAAGGAAGGTCTTTGAGGTGACATGAGTGTTCTAGATCTCAAGGTTGGTTGTGACAATACAACTGTGTACATTGGTCAAATCTCAGCGAGGTATATGACTAAAACGGGAAACTGTAAGTAAATTAAACCTCAGTGGAGCTATAAAAACTCCTTTATGCTCTGAATCACTTTCTTAAGCGGGTCATCTACACATGGTTCCATTTGCTAGTGTTAGGTCAGCTTTATATTGCTTTCAATTAAAGTTTATACGTGGTTCTGCATGCATGTGTGGGCATTTATCCCAAATATCCTCTTTGTCTGAGATCTAAGGGCACATTTAGCTGCAATGCTCTCCTGCTTCACAGGCAATTATTTCATCGGGCAGGGAGGTTCCCAGGTTATTCATCAATGTGCTGGTGAGTGTTTCAGGGTTCCATTTGTTTCCTCTTTTCTTATCTAAGGTTTGATTTCCTGCTTTTATCAAAGAACTTACAAGGCTGGCAGGGGAGGCTGGATGTAGAGGAAAGAGTGTATGGAGCATAGGATGAAGGGTGCCCAGTGGTCATCACAGAGAGCACAGACCACAGGCTGCTTGGCGCAAGAGCACTCAAGCCAGCGAAAGAAGAGGAAGGAATGAAGTCGTAAGATGCCAGGATGCCAGGACCGCCTCAGATGGACCCATCACAGGCTAGGAGTGGACGCTTCTACTTCCACCATATCCCAGCCCCCTCTGGAGACTCCAAGAAGCATATATACACATGGACATTGGATTTTGTCTCTGTAAAAAAGTGTAAGTCTCTAAAAATATTTCCCTTTGATTCTCTTCAGAGCAGAACTTACACCCTTAATAGATAGATAATGAAAGACAGGTGGGACATCCCTCACTCAAAATTCCAAAATGTTCCAAAATCTGAAACTTTTTAAATACCATCAGGATGCCACAAGTGGGGAAAAAAATGTGTTTCATGCACAGAATTATTTTTAAAATATGATAAAAGTGACCTTCAGACTGTATGACTAAGGTATGTATGAAACATAAGTATAATTCCTGTTTAGATAGGAGTCCTGAGATATGGCATTATGTGTGCACAGATATTCTAAACCTAGAAATAATCCAAAACCTGCACCACTTTGGCCCAGGAAGGGACACTAAACTTGTAAGTGAATTTCGGAGTTGTACCTGAGGAGTGTGTCTGCTAGCAGAAAGCGCTTGTAAAAATCCGATCCTTGGCCAGGCGTGCTGGTGGCAGGAGGCTGGAGTGGGGTGGTTTCCAGGCCACCCTTGTCTCCACAGAAACCAAACCCAATCTTTACCTTCTAAATTCTATCTTCATGTACCCCTCAATAATTCTCTTAAGTCCTTGAGACAGGGCCTCTCTCTCTCTGAACCTGGTGCTAAGCTGGAAACCACAAGCCCCATTAATCCTCCTGTCTCTGTCTCCCACACAAGACACAGTCCTGGAGTTACATCGTGCACTACTATAACCAACTACTCACCTGACTGGTGGGGATTCGAACTCGGGTCCTCCTGCTTTAGTTGCAAGCCATCTCCACCACAGCCCCTGTTCTAATTTCTTCTAGAAAGTAATTTCACATTTCACCCTGATACAGGTCTTTTCATTGAGAGAGTGGGTCTCTGGAAGATAAAGACTACATTCAAGAGTGTCTGTATTTCCAGGGGCCCCTGACCAGAAAGAAGCCTATAACTGTTCTTCTGGTCCTGAGCCAGGGGTCACGATGCTCTGGTTCAGATCCTCAGAGTTCTGCCAAAGCATCGATCATATGTGTGCAGAGGACGTGTTCTTTCTCTGCATTCGAGATGACAGACAACCATATCAGATGATATTCCTTCTTCCACCAGGGCCCCAGTCAGGCCATAGACCAAGTCATCACCCAGTCTCTCTCAACCATGTGGTTTCCCTAGCCAGCTCAACAAAATATTGTCAGAGTGTGGGGTGTAAACAAGGCCCTCACTGTTAGTAACTCCATGTCATTGACTCGTGTTTTATTTTATTTTTATTTAAAGTCACATTTAAATTCCAAAGATTGCCAGCCTGCAAGACACGTGTAAACAAATCAGAGATATAGATTAGAGCTGTAGCTGATTAGTTTGCGGTGAAGGTATTTGTGTGGATGGAAGGAAGGGAGAAAAATCTATTACACTCCTGGGATATTGCTTCTCCACAGGAAATCCAATTGTGAAAAGGGCTTTAAAAGCAATGACTTCCATCGTGTGCATCTCATCGTGTGTGTCTTCTACACTGATAGAATACCTAAGCAGAGCCTCAGCCTGGGTCCACATGATATGGCTTCCCAAAGCAAAACAGGGAAAATATCGGGGGGCAGGGGGCAGGGCAGGGGGGAACCTACACAGTCACACATCTGCAGCTTGAGATCGCAACATGGGTGTCACTCACACTACTGTAGATAGAGTTTAAGGAAACACCGTTTTTCAGATCCAGTCTTTCCTAGGGCTTAAAAGCAACTGTCAGGACTGTGAGGCGATGGCTCGGCGGTTAAAAGCACTAGTCACCAAAGCTTGATGACCTGAGTTCAATCCTAGAGATCCAGAGTGGACAAAAAGAACTTACTCCCAAAAGTACATACACCCATCCGCGCACGCGCGCACACACACACACATACATACACACACACACACACACACACACTAATTATAATAATAATTTTATAATAATAATTTTAAAATCTGAGGTTTTTTTTTAATTAAAGAAAAGGAAATGTCCTAGTTGCCAGGTGCTAAGTGATGAAGGTTGCTTCTGCCCTCTGGGTATTGACTGAAAACCCAAATCAAGACTTGCTTTTCTTTGTTCATTTCTTGAAAACCACAATCTATCTTCCCAGTCAACAGGAAGCCAAAGGAGGCATAAAAATCTCATAGTTATCCCTGAGCCTAGACAGTGTTTTCCCAGAACAGTGCCACAATTTGTACATTTTCTAAAATGTTCCCAGTTGCCTTGCCTGTCTTTTAGACTATTTAGAAGTCGGTGGGGTTAAATTGGAATCAACTGTTACACATTTCTTGGACCGTCTCCTGCTATCTTCTGTATTTAGGTCAAGTAGCAATCCCAGGATCCCTAAGGAGCACTGCGGATGTATCCCGTGAGCTCACAGCAGTGCTCACTCACCGCTTCTTCTTCTCTCCAAAGTAATTGGTTTCCAATTCGCTCAATTGGTCCCTCTCCCTTTCTCAAGGGGGGCCAGCTGCATCGTGATTGGCCAAAGACTCCTCAGAATAAGGCCCGGTGGAATAAGGTTAGACGCCCTCCCTGCAAGCCTGGGCTCCTGGGGGCCTGGCAAACAGTCACCTCAAACCACAAATTAGCTGGATCAGTCGGCAAAAGGGAAAATAACTTCCTCTAACAGGTGGGAATTCAAGACTCTTCACAGGAGAAGAGAACCTGCTAGCTCGGGAAGACTTGGGGCCTGCCCAGAGCTGAGGGAAGCTAATCCATACTGTGAGTTGAGGGGCTCTGTGGGGAGATTTTGGTTACACAGCTGGGCACTCTGACAAAGAAGAGTGACATTTCTGAAACCACAGAGAACCACCACCACTACCGCACAACCACCCCACCCACCACTACATCACACCACCACCACACCACACCACCAGCCCATTACTACACCACACCACCACCACCATACCACACCACCAACCCACCACTATACCACACCACCACCACCATACCACACCACCAGCCCACAACTACACCACACCACCACCACACCACTACCACACCACATCACCAACCCACCACTACACCACACCACCACCACATCACCACTGCACCACACCACCAACCCACCACTACACCACACCACCCCATCCCACCACCACACCACACCACTATCCCACCACACCACCCCATCTCACCCCCACCCCCCACCCTATCACCACCCCCTCGCTACCACCAAACATGACAGCACAGATTCCACTTTCCCTCATATTTCTTGATTGTTTTTATTGACATAAATTACTCAGCCTCTCACATATTTGGTGTATCATGAAATATTTCCTGTCAAGCTCAATGCTTATCTTACTGCTTCTCCGTTTCTAGAACCGTCTATCTGCCTGTCTCCCCTCTCCCTCTCCACTCCCTCTGGTCCACACAGGAACAATACGAAAGCTGACTTTGATTAGGCATCAGCTTGTGCGCCACATATCTCGAGTGCTTCGGTGAGAACTGTTTTCATTGCGGATAATTCTTCCTGAGGGAAGAATCGTTCTGAGATCTAACGTGGATCTCCTTGATCTTAATTAAAACCATGCTTGTCTGTTTTGCTGTAAGAAGTATTTCTTCCTCCAACTCACAGTTCCAACCCGGTCCTTGGAGGAAAGGGCCTCTACCTTCACCCCTCATTAAGGCGCCTAAGCAGGAAATATTGAAGAGCTTCGTTTGCACTGGGCCACGTTTCTCACAGCTGGAGGAACACTGAACCTGCCTTGCACCAACCTTTCTTGATAGGGCAAAACATTCTGCCCCCCTAGCATCAAAATGGGTATCAAAATGTGTGCTGAACTCCATCCTGTCCCTTCCTCCATGGGTGCTCTAGAACCTGGGAAGCAAAGAATGACCCAGAAGCTCTACTTTAGACCCCAGTTAGAATTACATTCTCTAGCACAGCTTTCCTACATGGAAGGTAGGGAAGAGAGGGCATCCAGCCATTGGACTAGCCGTCTGAAGAGTGTCTGCTGGCCCCCCTAAGGTAATTCTTTATTTAAAATATTTATTGTTATTTTATGTGTATAGGTGTTTTGCTTGTATGTACCTCTGTGTACCATGAGCATGTCATACCCAGGAAGGTCAGAAGGGGGCATCAGATCCCTGGAACTGACATTGCGCAAAGTTTTCAGCTGCCATATGGATGCTGGAAATGGAACCTGGGTTCTCTGCAAGGGCAACAGTGCTCTTAACCACTGGGCATCTGTCCAGCCCATCCCCCACGAAGTACTTCTTGGGTCCTTTATTACTTTCCTCATTGCTGTGTCAAAATACCCAGAGAGATCAGTTTTGGACAGGGAGACAGGGTTATTTTAGTTCTCTATCGGTGCGTTGTAGTTCATCACGGGAAGAAAAGTGTGGCAGCTTGTGACAGCATGTGCTTAACCATGACAAGCTCCAACACCTTCCACCAGTATCCTCCTGACCACAGGCTCCAATACCACCCCCATCAGTATCCTCCTGACCACAGGCTCCAACACCTCCCCCATCA
>CABHPP010128832.1:0-38499 GCA_902168425.1 Peromyscus attwateri | reverse complement strand
CAAAACCAAAACAAAACAGGAGCAATAAAAGCCCAGGCCTAGAGGACATTGAGTCTAAGTTTTTTGTTTTCTTAATTTTTGTGCGTTGAAATTCTGCCTTCATGTATGTCTGTGTACAAGTGCTGGGAACTGAAGCCCCGTCCTCCGGAAGAGCAACCAGTACTCTTAACCACTGAGCCATCCATCCCTCTAGCCCTATGGGTCCAAGTTTTCATTTTCAGAAGAGGAAGTAGGCCAACTCTAGGTGATCTGGCCAAAGTTAAGTAGCTCCGGAGCGAATGAGCACTTGCCTTGACTGGTAGCCTACTTTTTCCCGTGGAAATACTGAGGAAACATTGCTTTCCTAGCCCTAGTTTTCTGATTTCTAATCCTCAGTGCACCTTTGGGAAATCACTGACCCCGATTCTTCTCCCACTTGTCAGTGTTCAAAATCACTCCCATACAGTTTGTTTTCAAAACTAAGAATAAGGGTGTGAAGGATTAAACAAATGCATCTGTTACTGATACACATCAGTCAGGGCTCAAAATTTGTAAGCATTGCCGCGTATGCGTTGTATGGGCGTATTATTAATTAACTGCCATTGGGCACATTGCATTGTGCATGGTGGGGGCAGGGAGGTGAATGTACTTTATTCACCATGTACCAAATGCTGGGTTAGGTGCACCAGGAAATGTCTTTCCTCTCAGAGAAGTTTGTCATTCACTCCTTCATGCAATAAACGAGGACATTATGGAGCAGCTGGTTTTAACTCAGCAGGAAGAACTTGCTAATTATTAGAGCTGTTCAAAAGTAGAAGAGACTGCCTTGGGAGATACTAACTCACCCTCACCCAAAGTGACTATCATTCATATTAGTTGGTTTCTAAATTTTGCTTTGAACTACTTCTGTTTTAGGTAACATGCGGAATGTAAATTTAGTTGACATTAAGAAGTGTATGGTTTAGCTGGTGAAATAAAATACACCTCTAAACAGTCTTGTTCAGAAAATATGCTAGTGCTCAGTAGAGTAAGGCAAATTCTGAACAAGTCTCATTTCGTTTGGAGGGTCATTTTCTTGGAGTAGACGGAATTTTTCAGAAGCTTTGAAGGAAAAGTATTTTATTTATTATCCTATAGATTTATTATTTGGAGGCTGGAGAGATGGCTCAGCAATTAAGAACACTGGTTGCTTTTCCAGAGAACCTTCGTTCAATTCCAAGCCCCCATATGGCAGCTCACAGCTGTCTGTAACTCCAGTTCCAGGAGGTCTGACGCCCTCTTCTGGCCTCTGTGGCCACTAGGTACACCTATGGTGCATAATCATTCATACAGGCAAAAGACCCATACACATAAAATAAAAAACAATTCTTTTTTAAAATATTATTTTCAGTTTGCATAAAGTATGGGTCTGTGTGTGGGTATGTGCATGCTGCTGCCCAAAGAGACCAGAGACATGAGATCCTCTTGGAGATGGAGTCATACCAGTTTCTAGCCACTGCTGTGGCTTCAGGGAATAAAACTCGGGCCCTCTACAGATTAATACACACTTTCAACTATTGAGCCATCTTTTCAGTCCTGAGTAAGCTATCTTAAAACATTCAGATTTATATAAATTATAAAGACTGCAGAGTATGCCCAATGTAGTGGTTTGAATGAGAATGGCATGCTTGAGCATTTGAGACCTCAGAGCTTGCCCCCTAGTGACCACTTCCTCCGGTGAAGCCACACCTACTGCCACAAGGCCTCACCTCCTAATAGTGCCACTCCCTATGAGTCTGTCGGGGCCAATTTTATTCAAACCACCGTGATTGGTTTGTTTGTTTTCCATTCAAACTGTTCCACTCACCTTTGGCATTTCATTGGCCTCCTCTGCCACTATACCCCTGTCAGTGTGGTTTGTTTTTAAACATGTCCTTACTTCTGGGCAACCCAGAATTCTGGCTCCTCTTACATATTTCCTGCCTGTGTCCCACAATCAGCTATTTCTCCAAAGAACCTAGTTTCTTTTATTGGAGAATTCTGTACAGTTTGGTTGCTAGATATGCATGTTTCATAGGAGATGGGATGTGTCTACAGGATAGAATTCAGAATTGCTTGTAGAAGGTAAAGGACTCCTGTACACTGATTCCCTTCCTACATCACAACCGACTGTGTACTCAGAGGTCATCCGGCCTTTGTCCCGTGACCCTATGTGTATGGGCTTAAGAGCTGTTGCCAGAAAATGCTAATGCTGGAGATGCTCTGGTGTTGTTACTATATGTAAAAACCGAATTTCTCCGAGTTTACATCTCTTTTTGTATCCTGGTATATATAGCTAACTTTCTGGTTTACAAATGGATAAAACAGTTGTTAAGACAAGTCATCTTTTCTTTAGGTTAGTGCTCTAGGAGCAATTGCTTCTAAATGTGAGAAGAAAGCTAAAGAGCCAGATGTGGTAGTCCACACCTGTAATCTCAGCACTTGGAAGGTGAGGGAGGAAGATGAGTGAGTTTGAGACCAACCTAGGCTGTGTGGGACCCTGACTTAAAAAAAAACAAAAACAATTAATTAGTAAAACATAGGCTCAAAGTAGCCAGATGTGCAGCCAGACATGTCCGTTGTCTGGCTTTGATGTTTTAGTGCTGTCTTATATTTATTTACTCATCAAACATTTCTGTGTGTTTTCTTTGTTCTTCATTTTCTCAGATTGTGGCACAGTTGGAATCTGGGCTCCTCCAACGGATACCATGGATGCAAGTGGAGGAAAGGAAAGAATAAAATGGACAACCACCATTATTATCAGCTCATCTCTTAAGGTAAAGGGTGTTTAGAACATTGATCTTCATTTACAAATCTTAGAGCACTTCATATAAGACAGTATTTTGAAAGATCTTTGGCTTAAGTATCCACAGTTATGAGAACAGGAAGGAAATATGCTAAATGTATTTCAAAGTTAGTTATATATGTTTTGCCATCACATTCAAAACCCCATTTTCCTAAATGTTTGAAAGTTGGAAATGTTCTAGTGTCCTTCTTAGGTAGGGTCTCATTAGCTTGGGCTTCAAACTTGCTGTGGAGCTGAAGACGGGATTTCTCACCCTCCTACCCTCAACCTCCCGTGTGTAGTGAGTACAGGTGTGTGCTTCTGTTTCCGGCCCTGTGCTCTTAGATTTCCTTTATTGCCTCTTTAAAAAAAAAATGGCTGGTTGTTTATTTACTTATTTTTACTCTTGTGTTTATTCATTTATTTTCCTGAGACAGGGTCTCATGTAGCTGAGCCCAGCCTCCCGCTTGCTGTAACTGAGGAAGGCCTTCAGCTCCTGAGCTGGTCCTCCTGCCCCTACATCCCAGGTGCTGGGGATACAGGCATGTGCAGCCATGTCTTGCTAGTGTATTCTGATTTTGAGTCCATCAGTACACTAAATATTCATTAGGTCAGAGCCCACGTGATCTGGTCATCTCAGCGCGTTCAGAGATGGTCAATGTTTCAAATGCATTTTTTGTGTTATTTGCCAAAAAGATCCTAAGTAATGAATCTTTGTGGTTCTCTGTTAAAAGAGTAGATTTTTCTTGTTATTCTCTTAAAATTTCATTTGCTAACATTTTATTTTTGAGTCATTATTTACTAAAGATTAGGCTGTGGTTTTCTCTTTGTATTTTCACCCAGAGTTGAGTTGTTTACTTTTGTAGTCTGCCCTCGTCCTGTGGTCCTTATGTGCATATGTAGCTTAGAGATAAAGGTTTAAAGACATTTCCCTGTACTGGGAAAGTTGTCCAGTTTAGAGCACTTGCCTACCATTTACAAAAAGTCCTGGGTTCAAGCCGTTAAGCTGGAAAAATATGGGAAAGGGGTACAAGGTTAAGTTTGTGCTCCTAATCTCTGAAGAGTTGTAGAAAAAGAATGGTTTCTTTCTCTGTTCAGTTTTATACTTCGTTGAGAATATGTTTTCATAAGTTATGTATTTGTAAACATCATATCATAGAGGTTAAATTTGTTAGGTTGAGCTCTGCAATTTGCCACTTCCATGGGGAAGATTTCCATATTGGAATTCTTTTTATTTTCAAATTAACTCTTGATCATGTGAGAGATCTTTTCTGTTTCTGTTTAAATCTGTATTTTCTTTCATGTGAGAATTTCTAGATACTAGTTTTGGAGAATATTGCTAGATATTGTACATTCAGGGTGGTTATTATATTTTTTATTTGTGATGTATAAACAAAATGAAGCACGTTTTTTTTTTGGGGGGGGGCAGGGCATTTTGAGACAGGCTTTTTCTGTATAGCCCTGGCTGTCCTGGAACTCGCTCTGTAGACCAGGCTGGCCTCGAACTCATAGAGATCCACCCGCCTCTGCCTCCCAAGTGCTGGGATTAAAGGCGTGCACCACCACTGCCTACCTGATATATTCCTTTCTTAATTTTAAAGATATGATTACCACTTTAGGTAGTTTTGTTGGCTCTTACATATCTGTTGCATCCTTCTGTGTTTTTTCTAGTTCTTTGCTAAAGTTTTCAACATCTTTCTCTTGAACATAGGAAACAGACCTATTTTAAGATATGTATGTGGACCCATTTTTATTAGCTACTATTTATGGTGGTTCTCTTTCATGTAAACTGACCTCTGGCCGGTGTGTATGTATGTGTGCATGTGTTGTAATTTATATTTTAAAAATTGTACAAGTAATTTGAGGTCTATAATATATTTAGAAGAATATGCCCTTATTCTGCAAAGGCCTTCATTCTGTAATAATAGATGCTCTGTTTGTCAGGCAAAACAGAAAATTTCATTTAAGATGAATAACGCATTTAATATAAATCCTAAATATTACATAAGATATATTTTTTAAATTACATCACCAAACAAGTCAATGGTAGAGCACATGTGCAAAGCTCCTGATTTGATTTCTAGCACTGGAAACAAATTTTATATTTGTAATTCAAATTTAACTGAGTGTTGTTTATTTTCATTTGCTAAATTTGGCAAACTAAGCCGTGTGTTATTAGTTAATCTACAGTGTGCATCTAGAATGGTACCAATTACGAGAGAATTGGGAAAGCAGACACTCAGTTTCCTTCCGTAATCGGCTTTGAGAAGCCCTGATTGAGAAATGCTTCTCCAAGGTGCTGTAAGTACTAGCAATTCAGCATCACCTTAATCCAGTTCCAGGGATTGAAGTGGTTTGAAGCTGGTTGTATCCCTGTGAGAGCTGCTCTACTTTTGTCAAAAGCTCTACTCGGCTTCCCCTCTGTCCTTCTTGAATTGGCAGGTGCCCTTGGGGAAGAAATGGCCTAAATGCTGGGGTCATGTCTTTGAATTTCTGTATAGATTTTGGCCTTATAATTTCTCGCTATCCTGCTAGCTCTTTGATGCATTTGTACAGATTTGTTTCAAACTGTCATTTTTCAAGTTGCTTCAGCAGGAGAGTTGACCTAAATTACTGAATCTGGTATTGCTGGAAGCAGTGTACAATTTAAAAACCACACAAGAAAGGGCCATGGTTGAACTCCAGGACAAAGCCTCAGTAACATAAAATACTCTTTCTTTAGGAAGGAAAGGATCATATATTTTAGACTATGTGTTTAAATTATATTGTTCTGGAGGAAAATATAAAGTCAGTTTAGGTAAGGGTGTGTGTGTATATGTATGTGTACATGTGTGTGGGTGCAAATACCTGTATACACATGTACAGAGGCCAAAGGGTGCCATGTGCCCTGCTCTACCTTTCCTTCCTTAGTTTCTTAAGACAGAGTCTCTCACTGAGTCTGGAGCTAGGCTAGTGGCCAGCAAGTCCAGCACTCGGGTACAGATGTGTGGCCATGGCTGACTTTCCAGATGACTTCTAGGGATTTGAACTTAGTCCCTGATGCTTGCCCAGGAAGTGCTCTTACTAGTTGAGCTATCCCCCAGCATCTAGGTAATGGATTTTTTTCTTAATGTAGAGGCTAACAAGCTTGAGTTCTAGTATATATATTAACCACTTAGGTTTTAGCTCTTTGACTGATATGATCTAGTATTTTAGGTAGAATAGTAAATAAGGTAATTATTTTTAATGGTAATACTTAAACCAGAATACAGTAATGCTGCCTTTATATGTTTTCTGGCTCACCTACAGTAAATGTAAACACATGAACTAGGAAGTTGGTTGTCATCTATGGGATATCTATGTGTAATATATGGGCCTCTCAGCCATCTAAGAAATAACTCCCAGCTTCTTCCACAGTTATTCACTAATGCATGTAAGAACCCATTGCCAGATCGTTTCTTAAAAAGAATTTTCCCAAAAGCCAGGAAAATGGTCTGAAACAGCCCCTGTTCCTGCTGTTAGAAGTCCCACAAGAGGACTAAGCTACACAACTGTAACATGTATGCAGAGTGCCTAGGTCAGTCTCATGCAGCCTCCCTGGTTGTCAGTTCAGTCTCTGCAAGCCCCTAATGAGCCCAGGTTAGTTGACTGTGTGGGTTTTCTTGTGGTGTCCTCAACCCCTCAGGCTCTTTTCCTGGATGGAGGGGATGGGGGGATGGGGGGAGGGGGGAGACAGACTGGGAGGGGAGAAATGGCGGGGGAGGCTCTGGCCAGGATGTAAAATAAATAGATGAATTAAAAAGTAAATAAATTTCCCTGCTGGGCAGTGGTAACACATGCCTTCAATCCCAGCACTGGGGTGGTGGGGTGGGGCAGACGGATTTCTGAGGCCAGCCTGGTCTACAGAGAGTTCAGGACAGCCAGAGCTACACAGAGAAACCCTGTCTTGAAAAGACAAAACAAGACAAAACGAAACAAAATAAAACAAAAAATTTCCCTCGATTCTCATAGTTTTAACTCTTCATTTTTATTTAGCTCCCTATTTTTTGTCTCTAATAGGAATGGTCTGCCTCCTCCTTTTCAGTCTTTTGCCCCAGAGAGTAGATTTCTTTCTCTGGTGACAAATCTTTTAAGTGGAACAGTGATAAAACAAACCATTAAACACTTTTAATTTTGTATTAGCTGTAATAAAAATCATTTAAGGCATGTCTTATGTTTGTGTTTCTGAAAATCCTTTTAAGACTTACGAAATTGCAACTGCTCTAGAGAATCGAAGCCACAAGGTTCGGTATTCAGACACATTGGAAAGAGGATCGATTGTGTTCTCTCTCTCTGGTACTGTATACTGCTGATTGCCCTTACTTAAGTTCCTTTTAAATATGTGGATGTACATGCTAATTTTTGAAATTCAGTAGCAATATAATAGCTTAATGTGTGATCTTTTGGAAGAGTAAATGGGCTGCATTTTGCTTTTGCTGCAAAAGCAGCACATATGACCAACTGTAGGATACGTCCCTTTAGGAAATGGAGTCTGGTAGAGGATGGAAAAAGTACTTGCTTTGGAACTGAGGTGAAAACAGAAAAGGCCCCTTGTCTAACAACAAACATAAATTGTTAACAGAGGCCAGCAGTGTGCCTTGGCCAAACTTAACATACCCAGACCAATATATGATGTTTCCCCATTAGTTTTATTTACTGAAAAAAAAAATTGAAGAACTTTATGGGGAAAAATAAATGTTCCTGAAATTCTAAAATTGTGTGTGAGTCATAGGCAAAGTACAGGATTAAATTAGGCTAAGAAGGTGCTGGGAATATGGAAGGACAGCTCCATCTGTGCTTGGGAAGTAACAGAAATGATAAAAGGGTGGGGGAGGGGAGGCTTCTCAGTCTGTGTATGATCACACACAAGCCAGTGATCCCAGTGCAGGCTGCCCAAGGCCAGCCTGGACCACACAGTGAGACCATCTCACAATAAGAAAGAAAGAGAAGATTCTGTTAGGTTTACCACTCTAGCAGAGATTTTTGGAAGGCAGGTGCTTTTCGAGTCATCTAGAAAGAAAGAACTTCATGCTGAAAATTACCCAGGTCTAAAATCATTTCTCTTGGCTGAATAGAAAACACTCCAGAGAGAAAGAAGTCAAATATTCTTGGTGACTTTATGTTTTAGTTATCATCTGTATGCTTAACTCTCTGACAAGCCTCACAAAGAATTTCTCTTCTCAAGTTCTAGAGGAAAATGAGGATCAGAGGTTATGTAAAATGTACAAATGCATCTAGCCACTGTGTAATCACATGCTGCTGTCTCTAGAGTGTGTCTTACCTCCTGACAGCTGTAACTAACCCCAAGTTTCCCTCATTGTGATGACTTGGTCCCATTCCAGACACCAGGTATCTGCTCATTTGGGTATTTTAATTTACATGATTCCTGAGCTTCTGGGAAGGTTTCTTCAACATAAAATTATTGAAGATTTGCTTTAAACTACCTTTCTCATTCATTTCTAGCTTTTGAAATTCAATACATGATCTTCTGAATTGCTGAACACATGGAGTGCTTGTAAGGTGGTGGGTGTGGGGAGGACATGACGCCTTCCCAGACGCTTGTCCCTGGTTGTTTATCTCTATCCTTTGGAATAGCCTTCTAATAAACCAGGAAATGTTTTCAGAAATATCTTTAGTATGAAATACTTTTGAGACAAGTTCTTATTATATAGTCCTGGCTGGTACTATAGCCCAGGATGGCTTTGGACTCACCACAATTCTCCTGTCTCAGTGTTCCATATGCTGAGATTGTAGATGTGCACTACCACACCTGGCTTGAAAGGTTTACTTTTAAAATAGACTTAATCTTTTAATTAAAATTAGGCATCACCTTTATGTGCTCAGTGCCTTGGCAGAAAACAAAAATTACTGGCCAGTGTTTTTCCTTTAAATGACTTTACAACAATCATTCTGCTATGAAGAGCATGTCAAAGAATTGCCCAACCTATCCTGTTATATAAGGAGTATAACAAATTGTCCCTGCTCTGATTGAGCTTGTGAAAATTCACTTTGTGTGACTACATTATATTCACCTTTCCTAGGAGCTGCATTTTTATTGATGGATGCTAAAGAATGTCTGATGTCAGCTGAGGAAATATTTCTAACCAAAATTGACAAGTTCATTAGCATTCACCAGAATAGTTTTTTGGTTCTGTTTGCCCCACTCCATGGGCCTGAAGAATGGAATCTCATGTTCAGGATTCAGCAGAGGTATGGAAGCAAAGCACAGCCCAGTTTTTTTGTTTGTTTGTTTGTTTTCACACCGCTTTGTTTACTTCAGTTCTCAATGTTTGTAGGCAGTTTTGTTTTGCTAGAAGGTAAACTTTATAACCTGTCAAATGTAATCAGACAGGGCAGACAGCTAGCTGTTCCTTAAGTCAAGGTGACTAGAGTTAATTTGATGATAGACCTATTCTACAAACGCAAACCAAAGTGAGCACTGAATACTGGTTACACAGCCACCTCAGATGTCCTAAGGCACAATGCAGGATGTGATGGATGAGCATGGGACAGTAGAGCTCAGTCTCTCCTTGTCCTGCTGATGACAGCAAATGTGAGTCAGTTTCTTAACCAATTTCTTTTCAGATTCTTGGGCAGTAACTTACGAATACTTCCTGTACACAACACAGTAAATGCTGTTGACCTTATGTGCACTATTGCTAAGGTAAGTCACCTGGGGGATAATTACATCATTTCTTCCACCCCCTGCTCCCTTAAAGCCCTCCCACACACCCCCATTTTCTTTCAAATTTATGGCCTTTTTCTTTAGTTGTTACATGTGTGTGTTCCTAAATACATAAGTATAACCTGTTCAGTCCCTTTAATGTTGCTTGTATGTGTATGATTTCCAGGCTGACCACTTAGTATTAGATAACCAGTATGGGGGCTTTTCCCTGGAGAAGGATTTTTCTCATCTGTCTAGGATTGGGGCCTCATGAGCTTTTCCTCTTCCATGCTAGCATGCCTGTTGGTGTCATCTCTTTGAGGTCATGTGTAGGCCGCCATATTGATAAGACTTCATGGGTGTAGCTTCTGACATTTCTAGGAGACACATTCTCACAACAAACTCCGCATTCTTTTGGCTCTTACAAAATCTTCCCGACCCCTTTTGCTACAATGATCCCTGAGCCTTAGCTACAGGAGTTGTGTTGTAGTTGTATCATTTAGAACTAGGTTCCTCAACTCTGCATCTAATCAGTTATGGTTTTCTGCAATGATGTCTTGCCTTTTGTAAAGAGAAGTCTCCTTGATGTGGGGCGAGAACTATACTTATCTTTGGAAAGAAGGACAAATATTTAAAGTGTAGTTAGGTATTATGCTGGTTTAGTAAAGTGGTGGTTGTAGGTTTTCCTCCAAGATCCATGACTTCACTAGTCCTGGGTAGTTGGCTAAGTTCCTAGTGGCATGCATGATTTCCCTCTTGTTGAACAGGTCTTAAGTCTAATTAGAGTTATTGGTTCCTGCTAAGATATGAGTGCCCCTCCTGTACTTTATGGTTATCAAGTCATGCTGGTCATTGTTGTGGTTCATAGGCATCATAACTAAGTCGAATTGTTGGTTGCTTCTCTCATTTGGAAGCTTGCATGGCATCTTCTGGTACCATGAGCTAGTTCTTAGGAAAGCTTTCAAGTCCACTCCAGCTCTGGGCCTCAAGGCCCAGTGTCAGAACTGCGTGGTACCTTCAGCAATAGGATCTTACCTTCCACATGTGGGGCAACCAAGGGCAGTGGCCATAGCCTATAGTGTTTGGGAATCTCTTGGACATCCCTGACTAACAACTCAAAAGAGGACTTCTTAGACCTAGTGTTGGGGGTTTTGTTAGATGGTTTATGGCTCTGGGAAGCATTGAGGGGATCCCCATCAAGTGAGAGGATCCAAGGCATGCCACCACTCCAGTAGAATGAATTTTTAAATATATAATCCTACAAAAATACGGTTTCTGTAAATGTTCCATGTTTACATCTTCTTTCAGACTACCTCCAAACCAACCATAGACAGCATCTGCTGTAGAATGATAACAACCAAAGCTTACATCATAGAGCAAAGCCCTGTTTGGAAGACACTCCAAAAGCTAAAACTCAGTACTGATTCAGTTAGTCCAAATTCCGAGTGTTGATCATAAGTGTTCTTTTAGAAAACTATCAAAATAATTAAACTTATTAAATTATAATGTCCAAATGTCTATTTAAGGGCATTTATATTTAAAATAAAATGTATACAATTAAACATGATTTTATTTTGGGGGTTTGATTTTGATTCCTTTAATGTTTTGGAGTATAGCTGCGTGGGCCAGTGCTACCCTGGCATATACGGCCATGTTATAAACACCATGGAAAAACAGAGGAAATACTTGGTACATACAGTAAAATGCATAGTTTCTCTCTCTTCCTCCCTCTCTCTCTCTTTTTTTTTGGTTTTTCAAGACAGTTTCTCTGTAACAGCCCTGGCTGTCCTGGAACTCGCTCTGTAGACAAGGCTGGCCTCAAACTCACCGAGATCTACCTGCCTCTGCCTCCTGAGTGCTAGGATTAAAGGTGTGCATCACCACCACCTGGCTAACCTCATAGTTTCTTAATGATACCAAGTTGGATGCTCAAATCTAGTAAGAAATGGAAGCACAGAATTGACTAGTTGGACTAAAGGAAAAGCCATGTACATTGGGGTTTTCTAATCTCTGCAGGCACTTTCATATTTAGCTGCTAGAGATACCTTTTTAAGACTCTTGAGACAGGATTTCACGTGGTCAGGCTGGTTTTTAATTCTCCTGCCTCTACCTCCCAAAGCACTACAGGCACCAGGTATTTTGTAAGATTGCTTCTAAGGCATGAAAAGGGAGAAAGTTAAAGAAACCAGTCAACTGTTCTGAAGTCAGAATGTCTACATTTCCAGTGGTGCGGTGTCCAGCTTGACTGTAGGTGCTCTAGTGTTAAAAAGCACCCAAAAAGCAGAAAGTGTATCTGGTTTTTTTTTAAATATAAATTCACAAGTATATGGATGAATACAACATTTTGACATTTTTTTTTTTTTTTTTTTGGTTTTTTCGAGAAAGGGTTTCTCTGTGTAGCTTTGCGCCTTTCCTGGAGCTCACTTGGTAGCCCAGGCTGGCCTCGAACTCACAGAGATCCGCCTGCCTCTGCCTCCCAAGTGCTGGGATTAAAGGCGTGCGCCACCAACGCCCGGCATTTTGACATTTTTTGATGTTGTAAAACAAATTAGTTTGTATTGGATCTTCTAAAGTAGTACTTTTTTTTAAAAAAAAATTATTTTATGTGTATGGATGTTTGGCCTACATGTATGTGTGTATACCATATAGGTGCCTGGTGCCCATGGAGGTCACATCCTCTGCATCTGGAGCTATAGACAGTTGTGAGCCTCCATGTGGGTGCTGAGAACTCTACCCATGTCCTCCAGAAGAGCAGGAAGTGCTCTTAACCACTGAGCCATCTCTCCAGGCTTTTTAAAGCAAAGACTATTTACTACTGATCCATGTATCAGAAATTGACAAGCCCCTAAAATATACTGGAAAACATCATCTTATTGGTTTTTATTTATGAAACAAAACTTTTACTTTATTCCAACACTTTCTTCAGAGGTAGACTTTGTTTTGATTTCAATGAGTTCTTCTACTCGAGCCAGAACACTTTCAATCAAGTCAAATGTGAAAAGAGCTGAATGTAGGACCTGAAATGCCAAGAAAAGAGCATCACTGTTACCATAATTAGTCTTTTTGAGAGAGGGTCTTGTGAAGCAGACCAGACTAGCCGACAACTTACAATCCTCCTGTGTCAGTCTCCCAACTGCTGGGGTTCCAGGCCTACGACCACACACACACACGCACGCACGCACGCACGCGCAAAAATCTTGTCATTAGTGCTGTGTAGCAGGAATCTTAAAAGTTCTTATTAATAAAATCAAACCTGAGCCAGGTATTGGGGTGAATGCTGGAAGATCAGAGAGACAGAACAGGCCACAGCCACCTCACCTCTCCAGTTCCTCAGCTGATCCTGTTTCCTCAGACTGGAAGCCTCTAAGTCCTCATCCAAAATGAATCTCAGCTGAACTGCTGCTCGTAAGCCTGAAAGCTTAACCAGCCAAATGCTTCTAGTTTCTGGTCTTCACGCCTTATATATCTTTCTGCTTCCTGCCATCACTCCCTGGGATTAAAGGCGTGTGGCACCATGCCTGGCTGTTTCCAGTGTGGCTTTAAACTCAGAGATCCAGAGGGATTTCTGCCTCTGGAATGTTAGGATTAAAGGTGTGAGTGCCACCATTTTCTAGCCTCTGTATCTAGTGGCTGTTCTGTCTCTGACCCCAGATAAGTTTATTAGGGTGCACAATATTTTGGGGAACACAATACCACCACAATGCTGCTTCTAAAACAAGGCACAGAACAGACCTCAGACTGGATGTAGCTTAACATTTTGGGAGTTACCTTAAGTTGCATCTCAGGAGGCATAGAAGGGATTTCTTCTCCACCTACAGTCACAGAGCAGACACCTTTACACATCGAGGCTGCTATAAAGGGAAGAAAAAAAAATTTCACATTTAGCCACTACAACAGTTCTCAGAGTTTCAGCACTTTGTATGTGTGTGGTGCTGGGAAATGAAACCCAGGGTCTTGAACATACTAGGCAAATGCTTTACTGCTGAGCTGATCCCCAACTCTCAGATTTTAGTACATGTCTTTATTTATTGTGTGTTTATGTGTGGCATGGTACATGTGTGGGGGTCACAGGACAACCTGGAGGAATTGGTTCTCTTCTTCCACCATGTGGGTCCCAGAGACTGAATTTAGGTTTGGGGCTTGACAAATGGCAAGCCCCTATACCCACTGAGTCACCTTGTCATCTTTCAGATTTTAGTAATACATTTTCAAGCTACTTTAATCAATGAGGTAACACCTTATAGAATATTTGTTATAAACAAAATCAAACACTAGACTTATGCAACATGTGAACTGATTCTTTATAAAAACAGCTTTATTGGCTAAGAATCATTTTAATTAATTAGTTTAATTAATAGCTTTCATTTTTATATAAGGTGAACATATACTAAAATGTGATAGTTTGGGACTGGAGAAAAGGCTCAGTGGCTAAGAGCACTTATTACTCTAACAGAACCTGGGGTGTTCCCACCACACACATGGAGGTCTAAAGGCATCTGTGACTCCATTTCCAAGTGATCCAACACCTTCTTCTGACTTTTGTGGGCTCATACATACATATGGTATGCATAAATACACTCAGGCACACACACATATTTAAAAACAATATGATCATTTCAGAATTTGAATTTTAGACCTAATGGAAAATAAAACTGCATGCTACCAACCTTGGCTATTTCGTTGGCTGTTTTTGATTTCTGCTTCATAATGTGCTTTTGACATATTAAGTCCTATATGAAGTGGCTTTAAAAAGTTATTTTCAATCTTTCCAAGTTCTGTCCATAATCCAGTCTGTTCAGAAGATTTAATGAACAAATTAGTTACTTGGTTCAGCACATACAGGATACTTTCTGTTAATAAACACGTACTAGCTGGGAGAAACGATGACTATACCCATGGTCCTGCTCCTTAAGCCACTATTAACATCAAGTTATGGTGTCAGTCATAAGAACCCACTAGAACAGAAGTGTACGGCACACTGCTCATCACTATTCTACTTGAATAACTACTGGTTTTGAGGTCTGTGACAAAATTAACCAGGAACATCCTATCACTTTCCATCTCTTACAAACCATCTCCACAGTGGCTCTACTTTAAGTCGGCCTCATCACTGGATGTATTACTTGGAGTGCTTGGCTATGGGTCACATTCCAGAAGATTTGTTCTCTTTCCTACTAATGGAGACTTTTAAAACTAAATTAATTTGTGTTTTCTTGATGGCCAAGGCAGATGGTCAGTTTAGCATTTTGTCATGTATCTGAGAAGTTTTCATGTCAAGATCATTTACAACTGTGGTACAAAAAGGGGGGGGCAGTAATGAAGTTTTTAACTTAATTTAAAAAAGAGAGAGAGATAAATACAAAACATTGATGGTATAAGACTTCCAGGTCTTATACACCAGAAAATACAGTTTATATAGGGAATTCAGTTATCCTTAACCATATCAATGAGATGGAACACACTTACTCTATAATGAGTTTATAGGGACCCTGTGAGTGAAATAAGATACCTGTGTAACAACTGATAATAATGACTCCACACATCTTTTCCCTGAAATCTTTGTAGCACTCATACATTGTTGGCAGGAATGTTCATTTGTCCAGCCACTATAGAAATTGGTATCAAGGTTTCTCAAAAAACTAAAAATAGAACATGAATCAAAGCTAGTCTATGTAGTAATTCCCACACACCTAGGTACATGATGCACTATTCACAATACCCAAGTTACAGCCCCAACCTACGGGACAGGAAAGAGTGTGGTGTGCACATATCGGGTATCATTCTGCCACAAGGAGTCCAAGTGCCACTTCAGAAAAATGGGTGAAACTGAAGTTAATTTTATGTGAAATACGATACATTATCTCTCATATGCAGAATCCAGGCTTTTTTTTCTCTTTCTAAGAAAAAGACATGAAAATAGAGGGAATATTTGAGAGAAGGACTGATGGGAGGGAGGGAGGGAGGGAAGGAGGGAGGGAGGGAGGGAGGGAGCAGGCACAGAGTGTGAAGGGAAGTTCACTGTGATGGAAGTATTCTAATGCCTCTGTGAAAATGTCACAATGAAACCCATTATTGGTCAAATAACATATGCTAGTAAAAAGACAAAAACAAAACAAAAACAAAAACAAAACCCTATCTTTTAAAAAACTTCTCTTATACTGCTGGAAAATGCAGAGGTCTAAGTAAAACTAGATATGAATTCAAACTTCAAAAATATGCCTATCAGTTCATTCAACATCTGTGGATTTATTCTGGGAAAACAAAGATGTATTTTGTAATGATTGCATTGGAGAGGTGCCTTTAAAAACAATGTTCAATGAAAAAGAATGCAAGAATATGTTTCATAACAGGGAATGTTAAGTTGTCATGTATCCACATAATGGAAAACTACATAGCCATTGCATTTTTTCTTGAGTAAATAGTGTTGAATGGGAGAAACTTTATATAGCATGACTTCATTCTCATTTAAAAGAGAAAAATGTGGCAGAGCACCCAGAGAGTATGATATCAATGAGGGGTGATGGGCCTGTGATTCCTGCTTTTATTTATTTATTTTGTAAATTTACTTTGTGTGTGCATGTGTGCATGAATGAGGACAGGTGCTGTGCCATGGTGCCAATGTGGAGGTCAAAAAGGACAATTTGGTGGCACAGGCCTTTAATCCCAGCACTTGGGAGGCAGAGGCAGGCGGATCTATGAGTTTGAGGCCAGCCTGGTCTAGAGAGTGAGTTCCAGGACAAACAAGGCTACACAACACACACACACACACACACACACACACACACACACGCGCGCGCGCGCACACACACACACACACACACACACCGGACAACTAGAGTTGATTCTTCTCTCGACACTTTGTGGGATCCAGAGGTCCAACTCAGATGGTCAGGCCTATGTGCAGGCACCTCCACCCGCCAAGCTGTTTCTGCGCATGTATGTAGTGTGCATGATATGTGCATACCACAGCCTGTGTGGAGGTCGGAGGACAACTCTGCCTTGTTGATTCTCTCCTTCCACATTAGACTGACTCAGGGCCACCCTGCCACCTCTGTTACTCATTTCTCTTGGTTTGTTTGTAAACAGAGAACCTGTTTTAGTATTATGGTTTTTAATGTGCTTTTAGGGGCTTTCATGTTTGTTTGCTATACAGCTCATGTGCTACCACTGTTCTCATGTCTGTTTCCACCTCTCTCCATCATCTCCTTTCTTGTCAGCTCCTGTCTCTGTGTCTGTTCCCTTTTGAAGAACTTCCCCTCTTCTGTTACCTGTAAGCTAAAAGCACAACTCACCGGAACTGCTACTTTCAAGGCTGATTAGGTCGTTAATGACAATCAAACCCATTGCATACATGAAGAACACCCTTAACACTTCTTTTTTCAAATGTGTATGAGGTATTTTTTAAATATACGTCTGTGTACCATATGTGTGCCTCATGCACAGAGGGGCGAGAAGAGAGCATTGGATCTCTTGGAACTGGAGTGGGTGCTGGGAATCAAACCCAGGTCCTTCACAAGAGTAGTCAGTCCTCTTAACCACTGAGCCATCTCTCAAGTTCCCATGGGGAACACTCTGTAACCTACACTTAGCTTTATCAAAAGGAAATAACTTCCCATATTTATATAAAAGGAAATATTAGTTATGGTTGAAGTCCCTTTTACTCAAGAGGTAGCCATTAGCTAACACTTCAGGTGTTTAACATTCTTTTATGTCTATATCACTTAATATAAAACTATATATATATATATATATATATATATATATATATATATATATATATATATTTGAAAGATGTTGGCAAGTTACAGGCCAGCCAGAGCCATATAGTGAGAACCACACTTGAAACAAAACTCAAAATAAACAATGAGTGGTAACTGGCTGGATCTTATTAGGTTGTCCTAGAAGAGCAAAGACGGGAGTGGGAGTCTGGATGCTAGCCCCCACCTTTGCTCTCAAGCACCCTCTAGAACTAAGCAAAGACGTCCTGAGCACACATACCTTCCCACAGGTGGAAATCCTGATAATCCTGTTGTCCTGATGTCCATGCAAGACAAATGCTAGCTGGAATTCACAACCTGGCCTGTTTGCCCTCCCCCCTTCAACCAATACAAGGGTCTTATAATCTCAGAATTTGTGATCATTGTTGGCTACATAGTGAGTTTCAGGCCAGCAGGGACAACCTGAGACCCTGTCTAAAAACAACAACAACAACAATAGGGCAGCAAGAAGGGTCAGTGGGTTACGGCCTTCACTGCCAACCCCAACAATCTGAGTTTGATCCTGAGATCTACATCCTAAAAGTTGTCCTCTGACTTCCACTGGTGTGGGACTCCCAGCAGTGGGAGCAGGTGCTATCTCTTAACACTTTGGCTAGCTTTTGGGAACCTATTCTTCATAATGGGTTGCCTTGCCCAGCCTTAATACAAGGGGAGGAGCTTAGTCCTACCTCAACTTGATATGCCATGCTTTGTTGATACCCATGGGAGGCCTGCCCCTTTCTGAACAGAAACAGAGGAGTGGATGGGGTGGGGGTGGGGGGTGAAGGGAGGGAATGGGAGGAGAGGAGGGAGGGGAAACTGCAGTTGGGATGTAAAACAAATGAGTAATTTAATTACAAAACCATGAACTTACAAATAACAAAAAAGGTATAACTGTAAAAATACTCCAGTTTCTTTTTCTTTGCCAACCTCGCCTCCCAAAAGCTGTAATTACAGGCATGAGCTATGGCATCAAGCAAGGGCAATAATTTATTTTAATTTGTAGTCCGTAACATTAAAACATTGACTAATAAAAACACCCTTCAAAATTAGGCCAAAGAAAAGTTCTTTCACATGCTGTTCAGCATAATTCCAGTCTCTCTGATAATGAACTATACTGTTTTTAGAAGCATGTAGGAGTCAAGATGCTATGGAGGTAAAAATATATTCTTTGTCTTACATGAAAGTTACCAGATCTTTTTTAAACACAAAAGAAATAAGTTTAAGATTTCTTTCACCTTTGATGTTAAAAAAGTAACAAGATTTTTACAATGTTCATAAAGATTGAACTTTTGAAATCCTCACAACTGTCTGTCTTTCATTTCATATCCATGTCACTGATTTAACAATTATGAACATTTTTGTTTTCTATCTTAATTATGCGTTAAAAATTCACTGGAGCCTACCCAACCCCACTAGACCTGTCTACACCACAGTGAAATAGGTTCTGGAACAGGTAGGAATCTTACAAGCACAGAGTCAACCATAATAAAAGGGAGAAATGGAAAAGGGCATGGCCATGTCCTAACATAATGCCTTATTTATTAAATGGTATCACAGAACCTTTACCCCTTCAATATTAAGGGATGTCCACCACCGTTAGCCACGTGGCTCCACAGATTATGCAGTGGAGATGTTTCATTTCATTTCACTTTTTTTTGTGGTGCTAGGGATTGAATCCAAGACCTCATGACAGACAATTATTCGGCCACTGAGGTACAATTCCAGTCCTGGCACATTTTAATTCTGAATAAACAGGCATTAGAAAACATCTGAGTGGAGAGTGCAGACGGTGAGCAACAGCACAATTACAGCTCTGTCTTAGAATAAACTTATAATTCAAAACAAGTAACAGCTATCAATAGAGAGTGTGAGCTATAAAAGTTAGAGATGGGAAATACTCGTCTGTAAGAGTCTAAAAATGACAGGAAACTGAAGTGTGGGAGAAAGTGCTGGAAACACACAGGGGGCTAAGAGTGGGAGAAGGAAGGCAAGGAGAACTTAGGAAAGTAAAGAGTTGGCTATGACTCAGTTGGTCAGAAAGAGTATTACTCATGAACTGCTTTACTGTCTTTATAATAGAGTGGCTTTCTATCTCTTCCTGTGTGTCTTTCTGACTTTCTAGCTTTTCATCTTGTAGCACACCTAAATGGGCAAAAACAGGAACTGGTAGGGTTCCTCTGAGTAAAATGCCCACAATTCAACATCAACACAGTATCACTTTGTAACCTGTACGACAAGCCAGAACAGCACTTCTTGTTTTAGACATGGTCTTGCTTCACACTGCAGGCTGGCCTGGAACTTGTGACCCTCCCCAGCCCTGTAAGTGCCACCATACAGAGGAGTCACACCTGGACGGAAGCTGTCAGTGACTTGTTAACCACAGTGGCTAAATTTGCTTTTCCTCAATGTAACTGGTCTTAGGAATGTTTCCATTACAGACAGGCTGTTAAGCTGTATACAGGGCATCAATCTGGCAATTTAGGACTTCCATTAATCATTTCCCTGGTATGGTAATCCGTATGGTGGCATACAGCACAAAACAAATAAAAACCAGTATTTGGTTCCTATGGGGGAAATAATAAACCATTAAATAAGGCAGCCCTCTAAGTGGGTATTCTTTCTTCATTATAAAATGTCCACACCAAAGTGTTGTAAGACATTACCTACAGGAGTCAAAACAGATGTTGCCTTCCTTCTCTAAGCAGGGACTTCTGACCCTGTGTTAGGATGTACGCTACAGCAAGGACATCTGTCACTCCTAATCAGTGAGGTTCCTTTGTGTCAAGCAAATCACATCACCTTGTGTATGTTCAGCCTTCCTGATTACGACAAGGTTAAACTCATACCTTCCCTAAGGACACCTGCCAAGGGCCCAAGGCCCAGTGCTGCTCAATATATATTGTATTTTTTCTGTTTTTAGGAGTCAGGAGTTACTTTAATTTCAAAAGTTTACATGGAGTCATAGCCAATTTCTATTACTTTCTACTCTTGAGCAAATTACTGATCCTTCCTGTGAGAGAAGGGTTAATGAGAAGGGAAACAAAGAGTAGTTTTCTTTCAGCATTGTGAAGAATGACACACAGCACCTGGCCAGGACAGTGTCCACCTCTGTCAGTGAGTGGTAGACCAGTGAGAAGAACATATGGGCACATCTGCCATGATGGCAAATTTGATACACAGCTGGATAAAACAGATCTACACAGTTACTCAAACTCAATGACTGTACACGTAAAACCTGTGCACTTCATCTATGTAAACTTACTTAGAAGAAAAACTGCTGACAAATATTTAACTCTGCCTGATGAAATATATGCTGAAATATTGGGACAAAATATACTGATGTCTATAGTTAACACTGAAATGCATCAAAAATTATAATGAGAGCTGGGCGGTGGTGGTGCACTCCTTTAATCCTAACACCAGGAGGCAGAGCCAGGTGGATCTCTGTGAATTCAAGGCCAGCCTGGTCTACAGAGCAGGTTCTAGGACAGACAAGGCTATACAGACCCACCCTACCCCCCAAAAAAACTGAGAAACTGAGAGGAGAGAGATGCATGAGGGGTCAACTGGGAAAGGTGGGTCTGACGAACGGACGCCCGCTGCTAAGTTCTCTCAGCTTTGCTGGACATTTCCATTTCTTTTTCACAATAAAAAAATCATCTAGTTCAGACTAAGCCAGCAGGAATAACAGGTCAAAATACTGAGTCCACTGAAGGTCCTGCTGCTCCTCAGACTCCTCATCCTAAGTGTGACTTACTTAGTAATAAAGACCTCTGGCACTTTTATGTGAAATTTAATTGCTTTCAGTCTTCCTATCACTTTTTGAAAAAAGAAATCCATACTAACATGATTCATGTGGTTACAGGTAATAGGAGAGCAATTATTAGAATGGAGTAGGCAGAAAGGAGCTTAAACGTAAATGTGATTTTACTGTATGACATCTCCCTCAAATAGTTTTCTATTGAATACTTCTAATGAAGTGCTATTAAAAAAATCCGACTTCCTACACACCATTCAAAAAGTGCTGTGAACAAACTCATTTGTCATGTCTGAGGTGATATGTGATAATTTTTATCTCATATAGCTCTGATTAAAACCCTGACCTATATATGAGTAGAAGAGGCTGAGTAAGAGGTTCATGTGTTTGTGGAGCTCCAGAGGGTCAATTAACACATGACCTGTAACTTATCCACCAACAGGACTGGGGGTTTCAATGTAATTGGACCACATAAGCTCACAGGGAGTGGCACTGTTAGGAGGTGTGGCTTTGTTGGAGTAGGTATGACCTTGTTGGAGGAAGTGTCACTATGGAGGCGGGCTTGAGGTCTCATATATGCTCAAGCCATGCCCAGTGTCTCAGTTCACTTCCTGTTGCCTGGGGATCAGAGATGTAGGACTCTTAGCTCTGTCTCCAGCACCAAGCCTGCCTGCATGCCACCGTGTTTCCCTCCATGATGATAATGAACTCAACCTCTGAAACTAAGCCTGCCATTAAATGTTTTCCTTATAAGAGTTGTCATGGTCATGGTGTCTTTTCATAGCAATAGAAACCCTAACTAAGACAAGGGCCTAGCAAGACTTCCTGCAAGAGAGCAGAGACAGCAGGAAAACAGGTTGGATGTGAAAAACTAAGTGTGCCTGGGAACTGACAACAGGTGTCAGAATAGGTACCCAAGTTTTATAGCTGGATAAAAATAATAAATGCTGGCTTAGGATAGTAATCAAGAAAAGCTGAAAAACTTAGACATTCTGAATATACTCACAGGTTCTTTTCTAAATAATTCACTTACTTGATTGTCATTTTCATTATCTTTGATAACCAAATACCTCAATAAATTTAATGAAGCCATAATCCTGTTAATTAAAAGATAATTTGTTATTTTCAGTATAGATTTATGTAATCAACAACTGCAATATATATAAAGCAAGTCAAAAGCTTGGAAATGCTGCTGTTAACACATTTGCCCGTGGAGACTACCCTACCCATCTGGAGTGGTACAGCTCACCCCTGTCTGGTCTAAGTTCACAAGTTGAGCGTTACCCCTGTGCCCCAGAGATAGCCCCGCTGTCCTCCAGACCATCAGTTCTTGTGTTCTTTGTTTATAAATACAGCTTTTCTCCACATCCATTCTAATGCACCAAAATTAAAAGTATATGTTCTATATGGGAAAAAATGGACTTGAAAAATAAAGCCCAAATACATAATCCCTTTATAAACTGTTTTTGTGAGACTCTTAAATTTTAGTCACAAATGCTGTGGTTTCAAATCTCTATGTAATGCTGAGTACCTCAAAGATAGAAAATCAGAAAATCAGTCAGCCACTGTCCTTGAGAGAAGAGGTTTTGTTTCTATGTAAGTCACTGAGCAACAAAGAGGAAAAACTTACATACATTTATGAACTAAATACAGATCATAAAGTCACAGGAAAACGTTTTCTTAGTTTAATAAGTTTTCTTGCCGGGCGGTGGTGGCGCAGGCCTTTAATCCCAGCACTTGGGAGGCAGAGCCAGGTGGATCTCTGTGAGTTCGAGGCCAGCCTGGGCTACCAAGTGAGTTCCAGGAAAGGCGCAAAGCTACACAGAGAAACCCTGTCTTGAAAAAACCAAAAAAAAAAAAAAAAAAAAAAAAGAAGTTTTCTTTTGGAGCCTAGTGGTGGTCATCTCACCTGTCTGAGTTCTGCAGTAAGTCTGTTTCCGCTCCCTCAGGGAGAGACAGTACCAAGTCCAAAAGAGAGATCAGCTGCGGTCCTGAAAACCATTTGTTACATGTTTTCTGAAAAGTAAAAGAAAGGTTATGAAAAGTTTATGTAATAGCATCATAAACCTTATATATTATAATAAGATGATATTACAAAAACTATTATATTTTAACATACATACATTTTTAACTTTCATGTCTATGTACCATTCACTTTCTAGTCATATGTGGACATCTTGCCAGTTTGAGAACACTGGTGGTCTTTTTTCTACATGGGGTTATGCATATTCACATACAGATGAAACTCAAATTTTTATTTTTCTGAAGTATATAGCACAACAA
Organism: Peromyscus attwateri; assembly: GCA_902168425.1. Lineage (NCBI taxonomy): Eukaryota > Metazoa > Chordata > Mammalia > Rodentia > Cricetidae > Peromyscus > Peromyscus attwateri. The sequence continues at coordinate 15,235 of CABHPP010128832.1, read as the reverse complement.
AAGCCATATTATCAGCCAAAAGAAGCAATATGGTTTAAGTTTATAGTTAACAAGTTTTCAAAATTCAGAGGGGCAGGGGTGGTGTTTGCTTTTTAAATAAGGAATTATACTTGAATATTATAGACAGAAAAATACTGTGGGTAAATCAATACTGATGTATGCTACATGTGAATAAATTAGTAACTGACCCCTCACCTGGGTCTGTATTCTTACCTTAAATGACACATCAATCTGATTTTTGATATTTTGAATTACAAAGCCTTCGACACCTGAGTGATGACTTGTATTTAATAAGCACCTTGAAAGCATAATTATAACACATAAAATTATATTAAACTGCAATATAATTAGTGATAAAAAAGTTTACAATTCAACTGGACCTTATATAACGTGAAGACAATTATCAATGTGGCCAGCTAACTATAAGTTATCTTAACAGTTTTTGCTTTCACTAACTGGTAAATTTTATGTACAACTGGGTCTTTTAAAAAAAATTTTTTTTCAGTGTGTGTGTACTCGTGTGTAGAGGCCAGAGAACAACGGGCGTCCTGTTCTATCAGTCGTGTGTGTGTGTGTGTGTGTGTGTGTGTGTGTGTGTGTGTGTGTGTCTCATTGGTCCTGAGGCCAGGCTGGTACAGCCAGCCCCAGCAATCCCCCGCCCAGCACTGGGGTTAAAGGTGGATATGATCATGACCATCTTTGTTGTTGTTGTTTTGTTTTCTTTGAGACTTGGTGTCTCTGTGTAGCCCTGGCTGTCCTGAAACTCACTCTGTAGACTAGGCTGGCCTTCCTCAAACTCAGAATCTGCCTGCCTGTGCCCACCAAGTGCTGGGATTAAAGGTGGGCACCACCACCGACTGGCAACATGCCTAGTTTTCCATGTTGATTCTGGAGATTTGAACACGGGTTCCCATGCTTGTGAAGGTGTTCTTACCTACTGAGCTACCTCCTCAGCCATCAAATAAGAAATTTCTGTTAAACCAAATTCTAATCTTTTCATGCATATAATTATAATTTAACATGGCAAGAATGGGGACCAGTATAACCTAAACACTTTCAGAGTTGTTCCCTATGAAAGTAGACTAATGCTGGCTTACTTGATAAAGGAAGCCTGATGACAGTGTTGGTGGCTTAAATCTTCAGTGTCCCCTAAAGGCTCATGTGTAAAGTCCTGGTTCTTAGCTGGGGGTGGCATCTTTAGGAAATGGGACCTCACGGAAGGAAAGTAGGTCACTAGGGGCATGTACTTAAAGAAGGTACTGGGACTCTAACCCTTTCCACCCATCTATGCCTGTGCTCCTGGCCATGACGAGTGAGGTAGCCCTCCTGCTGCCTACACACTACCATGATGCTCTGTCCCAAAGTAACAGAGCCAACTGCACAGACTGAGGCCTTGAGCCCATGATGGGAAGCTACCAAGAAGGACTAAGGAAAAGGGATCTACTGACAGAGTACAGTGGAACAAAAGAAGAAACTTGGTATAAGATCTAAAGGCTAGGACTGTGTAAGCCAGGCCTGACTCTGTTATCAGAAGTGAAGGCCTGGACAGGCTTGAGGATGCTAGTACTAGATACACCCAAAGACCTTTTAGCATTTCAATATTGCTTAAATCAGTTTGCAACTCATTCTTAGTACCTACAACAGGGTAAAGCAAGCTAAGATCTACAGGCTGATGTCAGCCTGACGTCTATGCCGGTGTTGTTAGAACACACCACTTCCTAATGGAAGAACAATGGAATTTCCATGCAAACTGTATGTGTGGCCTTATAAAGCCTGTATTTATTATTTAGCCTAAAGTGTTCTAATCTTTAACTCTACTAGTAAGATCTAAGAGTAACTTAGAGTGACTGACCTGTCAAGTTACAAATCTTTGTGGCACCCTCAGTTTCAATTATAAATAATGGAAGATTATTGAACTCTGTAAGGTTCTAGCAGGAACAATCAATCTCAGTTATTCTTTTAAGACGGCTTATGTTTACAGTATTTTAATCAAACTAAAAATTACACAATGCTACTCACATAATACACTTTATATGTTTCCAAAATACTTGATAAGCTGATTCTTTAGCTCTTACAGATACTGAACAATACTGTACAAATAGCATACCTTCAAATAACTACATGGCATTAGTAGGTTTTGATCAGCCACACATTTAGTAATTAGCCATGGGCTATGTTTTGAAATGTCTCCTAAAAGCTTATGTGTTAAAGACTGAGTGCAGCTGACAGACTTCTGTGAAGTGATTGATTAGATCCTGAGGGCTCAAACCAATCAATAGATCAGCCCTTGATTGAGTCATAATAGAATGGTATTCTTGAGAGATGGAAACTAGGAGGTCGAACCTCATGCAGGAAGTAGGTCTCTGGAGGCATGCCGTGAAAGGGTCTATCCTGTCCTTGGTCCTTCCTGTGGGGTGAAGGGCTCTGTTCCATTATATCCTCCACACACCTCCTCCACATGAGCTCATCTTACCACAGGCCGGCAGCACAGGATCCAGCAAGCACAGACAACACACTGAGCCCAAATAAACCTTTCTCCCTAACTTGTTTTCTCAGTTATTCTGTCAGGGCAATGAAAAGTACCTAGCTCACCAGCTGGATACATACCTAAATAATGTATATTTGCCTTGTGAATCCAGCTTGTCAATATACAGCTGAAGCATAGCTAAACCCTTTTTCCTCTGAAATGAAACAAATAATACTATTACACAAAACATTTTAAATTAAATTATTTATTAAAATTTCTCACTGTGACTCATTAGTTAGTCCCCAAAATCACACATACCAATGTCTCAATGGGGCAAAGTGTCATTACTTTGACTAAGCCCTAGAAATAAAGAAAAAAAATTAATTTACATATAGATTCTGACTCCAAAGAAAGTTAAATTATTTCTAGATGCAAACTAAAAGTTGAGAGAAAAGAGGGCAGAGAAAGGAGACATATAAGCTAAGGAGATGTGCTCCTCTGGTCTTCACTGTTACATCTACGGCAAACTAACTACAATCAGTTTTTTACACAGCACAAAATAAGATGTGACTAAGTGTGATTTTAAAGTGAATGGTAATTTTCAATTATGTATAGAATAACAAGAAAGGGTAATCACCAGGCAGTGGTGGCGCATGCCTTTAATCCCAGCACTTGGGAGGCAGAGGCCACACCATGAGTTTGAGGCTAGCCAGATCTACAGAGCGGTTCCAGGACAGCCAAGGTTACACTGAGAAACTTGTCTTGAAAAAATAAAACAAAACAAGAAAAGGAAATCAAATATTCAGACATATAATGCATTCATTAAATATAATCAAGCTTATATAGTAGCAAAAGACACTCCTTTCTATTTAAATATTAAGAAATTTCTACACTCACAGCTAAAAACCTACATAGTGAATGAAGAGCTCATGCAGGTACACCACAGGAAGTCAACAGGGTGGAGACAGACTGAGTGTGTAAGTCAGGAGAAGGTCAACAGGGTGGAGACTGAGTGTGTAAGTCAGGAGAAGGTCAACAGGGTGGAGACAGACTGAGTGTGTAAGTCAGGGGAAGGTCAACAGGGTGGAGACAGACTGAGTGTGTAAGTCAGGAGAAGGTCAAGTGTTTTGCTTCCCAGGGCCTTCCATTATGCCATCAACTAGGACGGTCGCCAATAGCTGTTTAAGTGTAAGTTAATTCTAGAAGTTGGGGAAAACTCACAGAGAATAAAAGTATTTTAAAGTATAAATTAATCAAAATCGAATTTAAAACTCAGTTCTGTAGTCTTACTAGCCATATGTCAGGTAGTCTGCCTTTTGTCATGGCCAGCACAGATGGCAGACCATTTCCATCAGCACAAAAAACTCAACCAGAAGCTAGAGTAGCACTTGCAGAGGCTGAGAAGGAAGGGAGAGGAACCGCAGGCGTATGTTACCATAGCAGAGTTCAGAATAGGCAAGGAGTTGTCTTAGTATTTGAATATATATTCTGCTTACCTGAGGCACAGCAAGAAAGCTCTTGATTTCTAAGTATTGATAAAGTAGGCTGTTGTCTTCCAATCTCAATAAGCTATTCTCCAGAAGTTCCTACAGGTGAAAATAATGCACATACATACAAGGTGAAGTTGACAGTGATATTTGTTATTTTTACTATTTATAATGCTTGCAAACAGGCTGGTAAGATGGCTCAACAGAGAAAAGGGCTGACCCGAGCCTGATGACCTGAGGTCCCAGAACACATACAATGGAGAGAACTGGCTCCTACAGGTTGTCCTCTGAACTCCACAAATGCGCGCGCGCACACACACACACACACACACACACACACACACACACACATGTACAATGGTAGCAAACAAATCTTACCAATCCTTTGGAGAAAATAGACTGTTCTGTTCTGAAAGAAAACATTAAAAGTTATCACTATGGTTTTATAATTTTTAAGAATGGTTCCTTACTTCAGGAGAAACAAATAAAAATTGAAATACAAGGTCTTTTATAGCTGGAATGACTGGAGCACACCTATGACACTAGCACTTGGGAGGCTGAAGCAAGAGGATCTAGCATTAGACACCAACCAAGGCTCATTGCAAGACTGTTTCAAAATTAATTAAATGATATGTATGTTAAGGAGAAATTCTGTTGAACAATCAATCATACTCCTTTTTGTTGCTTTTTGCCACAGGGTCTCAGGTAGCACACCCTAGCCTCAACACTTGGTGTTGCTAAGGATGAGCTTGAACCCTGATCCTCCTGTTCCCACATGTTCCCTCCTGTTCCCACAGTTCCAAGGACTGTTCAATGTTACAATTTAATCCTGAGATTTCATCTAAATGATCTTACCTTTGCAGAAACACGTCAATGTGTTCCATGTTCATCTGCAAAAGGTATGATGGGCTAAAATAGGAAAGAATAAAAAAAGGTGTTTAGAATCAGCAATTTCTTCTCCTCAACCACTGATAGCGGTCAAACCCAGGGCTTCACACATGCTAGATAAGAACTCAATACTGGTCTCCAATCACAGCCCCAAAATCTCTCGCTCACACACACATTTAGAAATTTTATACACATTTGAATTCTTTTTTTTTTTTCTTCGAGACAGGGTTTCTCTGTGTAGCTTTGCGCCTTTCCTGGAGCTCACTTGGTAGCCCAGGCTGGCCTCGCACTCACAGAGATCCGCCGGGCTCTGCCTCCCGAGTGCTGGGATTAAAGACGTGCGCCACCAACACCCGGCACATTTGAATTCTATTCTCCCCAGAAAATACATATTGGAGTCATAGCCTCCAGAACTCAGAATTTTGGAGTTAAGGTTTTTATAGAGTTAAAATAAAGTGAGGTCTTTGGGGTGAGCACTAATCCAGTACACCTCATGCCTATTCAAAGGGGAATTCAGGGGCTAGAAAAATGGCTTAGTGGTTAGGAGGTTACACTGCTTTTGGAGAGGACTTGAGTTCAGCTCCCAGCACTCATGTCAGGCGGCCTACAACTGCGTCTAACCCTGCCCCACAGGCTCCAGTGCCCACTTCAGATTTCTGTAGGCACTGCACTCACATTCACATACCCACAGACAGACAGACACAAATAAACGTAATTAGATAAATCTTTTTTTAAAAAAGGAAATTTAGAGAGTTGCATACAGGAAGGATGATGTAAGAATGTGAAGGCAAAGACCATCAAAGACCCAAATGCCAGAGAAGCATAGGAGATTCTTCTTCCAAGCTGTCACCTGGGGAAGAGGGAATTTCAAGTGAAGAGTACCTTTGTCAGACTGGCCTGTGACCACGTCTGTGAGAGATTACTTTGATTGATGTGGAAAGGGCCCAGCCCACTCTGGGGAGCACCATTCCCTAAGTACATGGGTCTGGGCTGTGTCAGAAAGCTGGCTGAGCATGAGCTACTAAGTGACAGTCTTAAAGCAAGAAGAGCTCCTACCCCATTTCCTTCAAAGATGTAAGCCAAATAAACCCTTTTCTTAGAAAGCAACGAGAATAGAACCCCAACCCTCAAAAGGAAACAACTTTCTGACACTTTACCCACATAGTCCAGCCTCTAGAACTAGAGTAATGTTTCTTCACTGTGACAGCATTTGTTGTGACAGCCCTATTGATTTTAAAGGCTATTCAGTTTACCACTTTCAGTGGTATGTTGGCTATAGGCCTGTTGCATACAGTCATACAGCCTTTATTAGTAATGTATGACCCTTCTATTTTAGTTTCTTTGGGGTTTTTATCATGAAGGGATTCTGAATTTTTTCAAAGGATTTTCCTGTATCTTAACAATTACATTAGACAATCATGTGATATTTGTCCTTGGGTCATTATAAGCATGTCCTGTGTTAGGTTTACTGATGTATGCTGAATCACTTTTCATATCTGAAATAAGACCAACTTGTATGATCTTATTATGATACTGAAGAATTTGCTTTGGAAGCATTTTGTTGAATATTTCTAGAACTAAACTAAGCAAGGAAGCTGGGTTGTTTGCTTACTTTTGTTTTTTTATTCTGTTGTTGTCTTTGGGGGATTTTAAAAATGTGTTAATTGTGTGCAGGCCTGCACATGAGCACAAGCACATTATGACACTGATGTGGAAGACAAAGAACAACTTTCTGGAGTCAGTTCTGTTCACTTCAGGTCCTAGGACTCAAACTCAGGTAGTCGGGCCTGGATGACAAATGCTTTTACCTACTGAGCCATCTCCGTCCACCTCCATGAGCCCATCTCTGGCTTGTATTCTGTTTGTTTTCTTTTGTTTTTTCGAGACAGGGTTTTCCTGTGTAACAGCCTGGCTGTCCTGGAACTTCGCTTTGTAGACCAGGCTAGCCTTGAACTCACAGAGATCCGCCTGCCTCTGCCTAATGCTGGGATTAAAGGCGTGTGCCACCACGCCCAGCTATTTTGTTGTTTTTAATCAATTTTGATATTTAGTTCAGACTCCCTAGAATTCACTATGTAGCCCAGGCTGGCCTACAATTCATGATCTGCCTCAGCCTCCCAAATTCTGGGATTACAAGTATCACCACACCTAGCCAGTTATCTTTTTCTATAGAATTCTTACCTGGTCTTGGTATCAGGATATTATTTTAGAAAAATGAATTTAGAAGCACTCCTTCCCTTTTTACTTCTGGGGTAGTTTAAGGATGATTTGTGTTAGTTCTTTGAGCATCTGGTAAGCATCAGGAGTGGATCTGTACAGCCCTGGGCTTTTCTTCTTCAGGAGATGTTTTGTTACTGATCTGTTTAGGTTCTTAGTATTGCCTCAGTTCAATTTTGGTAGGTCACAGATGTCTAGAAGTGTACTGACTTCTAGATTTTCCAATTTATTAGACTGTAAGTTTTCCAAATAATTCATAGTGATCCTCTGGATTTCAGTGGTGACATCACCACTTTGTATCTAAATTTCATCATCTTATTATGTTAGTTTGGTTAAATGTCAGTGAACGTATTTGTCTTTTCAGAGAACTAGCTGTCTCACCGACCTCTTGTATTGTTCTTTTAGACTCCACGCCATTTCTTTCCACACTGATATTTAGTTTCATCTAATAAATTTGTTTTGGGCTAGTTCTGTTTGCCTAAGACCTTCAAATGCATCAAGAATTTATTTACCTGAGATTTCTCTTCACATTAAACAAGATTTACTTTACTTTTATTTATGTGTATGTACACATGTGTGTGGGTGCCCAGAGGCCAGAAGAAGACATAGGATACCCTGGGGCTGGAATTAAAAAGCAGTTTGGGAGTGACCTGACATGGTGCTGGGATCAGAACCATTGGTCCTCTGAAAGAGCAGCAAGCACTTTTAACACTAAGCTAGCTTCCTAGCCCCTTATGATTTTTAATTTAGGCACTTACAGCTACAGACTTCCCTTTCAGAACTGCCTTTGCTATATCCTGAAGTTCATGGTAGCTGTCTTCTGTTTTGTTTTGTTTTTCAGTTGATTCTAGAAGTTTTAAATTACCCCGAGTTTCCTCAATGATACATTGATTGGTCAAAAGTGTGTTATGTAATTAATCTCCAGGTGTTTGCCTATTTTCTATACTTTGTTCTGCTATTGATTTCTAATTTTATCACATTATAATCTGATAAAAGATATTCTTGTTTTTTTAAGTTTGGTTAAGATATGTTTTACAGCTTAGAATGTGATTTCTTTTTAGAGAAAGTTTCACAGCTGCTGAGAATGTATATTTTGAAGATGTTGAGGTCTAATAAGTAGCTTGGAGCTATGATATAGCTTCACTAACATTTCTGTTAGTTCTTCTCTCTGAGTGACCTGTCTACTGATGAGACTGGGTGCTAAAATCTACCCCCTATTGAGGACTTATCCTGCTTATACTACTGTCTGTTTTATGAAATTATATGTATCAACATTTGTCACATATATATTTATAATTATTACATCTTCTTAATGGCTTGTTCAATTATTTTGGCTTGGGGTCTATATTGTCAGATATAAGAACAGCTAGTCCAGCTTACTTTCAGATTCCACTTTTTTAGAATACTATTTTCCATACTTTAAGTCTATGTGGTATTCATCAATCTCTCTTCCTCTGTCCATCTGTCTCTATTTCTTTGAGACAGGGTCTCACTGTGTAGCCCTTGTTAGCCTAAAACTTACTGTGGATGGCCTTGAACTCACAGAGATTTGCCTATTTCTGCCTCCCAAGTGCTGAGTGTTTCTTAAAGATAGAAAATAGTCTGGGACCAGAGAGATGGTTCAGCAGTTAAGAGCACATATTGTTCTTGCAGATGACCTGAGTTGGGCTCCCAGGACCACCATTTCTAGCGGGAATCTGTAACTCTGGTCTCTTTGGGTACCTGCATTCACATGCCCATATGCACACATATACGCAATTTAAAATGTTTTTTTTTTTTTTCCTTCCTGGAGCTGAGGACCAAACCTAGGGCCACTGAGCTAAATCCCCAACCCCTAAAATGTTTTAAAATGATAGAAACTAGTTGGATATCACTTTAAGCCAACCAGTTGATCTGCATATTTTATTTAGAGGATTAAGACAGTTTACATTTAGGGTTATTACTGAGAGGTGTATGGCTAATTCCTGTTGTTTTCTTTTTAACTTAGCTTGTTTTGGAGCTTTAGTGATTCTCAGTTGGTTCTGTTTTTCTTGTCTTATTCTTCCCCATGCTTCTGTGGCTGTCACTTTCTTCTCTGTGTGCAGGATTGCCTACTGCACCTCTTCAGTGCTCGCTTAACGGTCCTGACTTACTTTAGCTTGGGATGAGCTAGCAAGGTCTTTATTTCTACCTAAATCTTGCTGGATATAGTAAAACTTTTGGAAGCCATTTACTTTCAGCCTGAAATATATCATTCCATGATCTTGTTTGTCCCCTTTTGCTGAGGGGCCTGATGAGTTTCTGATGAATTTGCCTTTGGAAGTAGCTTGGCACTCCATCTTGTAGCTTTTTATATTGTTTTTTTTCTGTTCACTTGGTGTTTTAGCTAAACTGTCCTATGGAGAGTTTCCTGTATGGCCATTCTAACTGCCTCCTGTGCTTGGATGTAACTTTCTTTCTATAGATTTTATAAACCTCATTAAAAACTTAAATTCTCTGACATTTCAACCACTTCACTATCTTTGGAACTGTATACTGAAGTGATAACTTCTGTGGGTCTTTTGAGCCGGCTTCCTCTTAAGTCTCAGTCTCTACCAGTCTCAGTCCCTATTACTACATGGAGTGTTGGAAAATGGTGCAGGAATAGAGTTGTGTAAGAAGTCTGAGTGCTTGTGAGAACACTCCAAGAGAACAAAACAAGAGTCTTGTGGCCTCAGTTTCTTTAAAACATGGAATTGTTCTTGGAATGTGTTTTCCTGCTTCTCCTGGGTGTAGTGGATAGGAGTGAGTTTACTTCAGAACACTCATTATTGTTTGCTGGTGTATTTAGTAAATGTTTAAATTATCCTTTATTTGTCTCTATGGAAAAACATTTTTTTTTTTTTTTTTTGCCACATATGGCTTGTCCTTGTGACTGTACACAGCTTGAATTCATGAGAACTTTACTTAACCCTCAGAGTATAAACTGTTTGAGGCTCTGAATAAACTTAGCTATTGCATGAGACTTTAGTCCGCCTCATTTATTGGTCCATTCTCCCAGGTCCCACTGCCTCTAGAGCAGTGACAGTGGAGGACAGCAGACAGGCCACAGTAGTGACAACAAACCCACAAATATTTAATTACAGAAGAAAACATTGAAAACAACTGTACTCCCAAAGTAAGGATAGATAAGAGTTAGATGTCTAGAGGGTTGGAATTACAAAGTTGGAAGTATAAATAAGTAATAAAAAAGAAGAGAACAAAGAAGGTAAGAAAGAGAGGATTGTAGGAAGAGCAGAAACACCCACAGGATAAAGGTGAAGTAATGCTGAGGATCAAACAAAGAAACCCATCCTTCCTATCTTGCTGAGAGGTGGTGGAGTCTTTGCTTCCCCTGGAGTCCACACTGCCTTTCCTGCTAGCCATGCATGCTACTATCACTGCTGCTGGCCTAAATTCTTGCCAGTGTTCTCCATGGGTTGGCCCAGCAACCTGGCAAGTTGAACCTCCTTTCATTTCCCCCTGCCAGCTGAGACTAAGAAGCACTTTGTGGATGCTCTTCTACCAGAGGTGTGTGTGGCGTGGGAAATGCCCACCCAGCAGCTACGTTTCCACCGAGGTCTGCAGAGCTCTGACTGTAGAAAGCGTCTACGCTGGAGGAGAGGAGGCATCGCCACTGAGTGACCCAGCACCCCCGGCCACACTCGTCCTGTCTGCACCCCGAGTTTATAGTCACTCATTGCATTTCACTCCTCAGAGGTAAAGATGCAGTTCCCAGCTGTAAGTCCCCTCTGCTTCCCTCTGCAGTGGAGCCTGTACTTCCTATTTCTTAAACCCTATGTCCCCTGATCTGGGTTCAAGTCAAAATCAGCCTCCTACACCCATGGTGATTTTCAGAGTGGTTGTTCCTTTGGTCAGCAGAGAGGGTAAGTCTTTAGCACTCAACAGGTTTAGTAATTCTGGGGCTATTTCCCCCGGCTGAAAAGTATGACCACAAGATCGCTCAAGGTCCCCTACAGCATCGGTGAGTAGAGTAGGAAGCATCAGCCCCACTTCTCCGGCTGTTTGCTGTGTAAATCACAGATCTCTAGACTGAATTTGTTATGCAGAATACTATCCTCTACCTGTGGGGCTCACAAGGCTCTCCTTTTCTTCCTCTTATAGCTCCACTGGGGGAAATTCTCCCATCCCAACCATTTTGCCTAGTACTTAATGTTAGGGTGTACTGTTTCCTGTATAAACCTAATTTTCAGTATGCCTGGATTTCCTCTCTCTGTCTGCTGACTGCTGCAGCACTCCATGCCTTTTCATACCACCCACATCTCCCTGCAAGCCATACACTTAGCTGATGTCTTTTTTCACACTACTGGAGATACCCGAAAATTCTAGGCATCTCTAATCAGCCATCTTCCAGTGTACTAGTATGTTAATATACATGTCTGGATATTAAATAAATCAAGAGTTTGATATTGACTCCTACCTTAAGACCATTGGAAGCTGATCAATACCGATGCCCTGAACAAATACTAGGTATGTCAGAGAGGCCACAGAGTCCGCCAATTGTTTGTCTTCCTCCTCCTCAAATTCAAGGTAATCCCAAGTCCTTTTCTTCCTTCCATGATTAAGAATAATTTGTGGGACAGGGTGTCCAATTTGTGATAAAAATCCCTGTGAAATGGGTTTAAAAAAAGGGAAGCTATTGGCAAATAAACTATATTATCACCTGCTTATTCTATATTCACACCCATATAATCCCTTCTCTTTGAAGGTGTGTAGAACTTGTGATACTTGTCTTGAATATCACTCCCGTGATTAGATTGTCTTAAATACCAATAGTGAGTGTAGTGGTTTGAATACAATGGCCCCCACAGGCTTAGTCATCAAGGAGTGGCACTACTTGAGAAGGAACAGGAGGTGTGGTCTTGTTTAAGTAGGTGTGGTCTTATTGGAGGAAGTATGTTAGTGGAGGTGGGCTTTGAGGCTTCAAAAACACAAGGCAGGTCTAGTGTCTCTCTCTTCCTGCTGCCTGCATATCTGGATGTGAAACTCTGAGCTGTTTTTCCAGCACCATGTCTGCCTGTGTGAGGCCATGCTCCCCACTAGGAGGATAATGTACTAAACTTCTAAAATTTTAAGCAAGCCCCAATTAAATGTTTTCTTTCCTAAGAGTTGCCATGGTCATGGTGTCTCTCCACAGCAGTAGAAGAGTGACTAAGGCAGTGAGGAAGTCTGCTGGTATAATGACGGTCTCAAATCAGTTGATTTTGAGTTATTCAAAAGATTGCTCTGGATGGCCCTGACATATTCAGGCAGATTTTTTGCTTTGTTTTATGTATTAATGTATTTATTTATTTTGAAACATCAAAATAAATTTTGAGACTCAAAATAATTAACAATAACACACACGAATGAGTTTTGTTGACAGCCAAATTATCTGATTGCTAGATGGAGGGCTTTAGTGTGAGCTAAGCAAACCATTTCAGGGAGCTGGAGAGATAGCTTAGCAGTAAAGAAAGAGCACTGGGTGCTCTTGCAGAAGACCCAGGTTTGGTTCACAACACCCACAGGGTGGCTCACAACCTTATCTATAATTCCAGTTCCAAGAGCTCCAATGCCCTCTTCTGGCCTCCTTGGCTACTGCACACATATGGCACACATTAAAAAAAAGAAAAGACACACTTTGTAATAAAATAAAATGAATAAGTTTGAAACACAAATGAAGCTGGGCATGGTAGTGCATGCCTTTAATCCCAGCACTTCAGAAACAGAGGCAAGTGGATCTCTGTGAGTTCAAGTCTTGCATGATCTACATAGAGTTCTAGTACAGCCAGAGTTATATAGTGAAACCCTATCTCCAAAAAACTAAAAATAAAAAGAGAGAAAGAATTTCAACATGAAAAAAATGTAAGTGCTTCAGGGAGAGTGGTGGTTGCCAGGCAGTGACAGAGCAGAGGGTGAGAAGTGAGCACTTCGCAAGTACAGACTTCAGGGGGAAAGATAGGCTCTTGAGGTGACTGTGGTGGCTGCATAACAATGTAAACACACCAATGCTACACTAAAAATGCTTAAGATGGGGGCTGGGTGCCCTTCTAGAGGATCCAGGCTCAACTCCCAGTACCCACATGCTGGCTAACAACCAAAACAGGATATCCTCTTCTGGCTTCCACAGGTACTGCATGCATGTGGTGCAGAGACACACATTCAAACACACACACACACACACACACACACACACACACACACAATCTTTAAAAAATACTACTAAATCAATAGCAATTATATTATAGTATTAAGAGAAAAGATACACAGGAATATATATGATATAACTGTTCAAGACCTTATATGTATATATACATTTTCTTATTTATTAACATATAAGTAGAAACATTTGGAAAGCCTTGGATAATGAGATTATTGCTATTTAATTTCCATCCTGTTTATCTGTGTTCTAAAAAAGCTACATGTTGCCCTATTAATAAATTATCAATTTAAGTACTCATATGAAATACATCAGAATATAGCAGGATAAATGTAAGATCACAGCGAATATTATAGCAGATTAGACTGGCTGTACTTACTATTATTTCAGATGCAAAACACCGAAAAGGGTCATTTCCAACTTCTTCAGACTGTTCAAGGAATTGTGCTGTCAGCAAAGGGCATTTCAAGCTTTTGAAACAACTAAGGCACAAGAAATAGGTAATTATGTCGGCGGCGGCGGCGGCACTCCTGAAACATAACATCTAGTTCTTCATATCTAGCTTTACGTGAAAGGTGAGCACTGCATGGCTTGTTCATCCTCTAAAATCAGGCTGAAATTTAATTCATTACAACAGTATTAAGAAGTAGGACCTTTGAAAGGTGGTTAGGCCAGGAGGGCTCAAGTCTCATGGGAAGGACTATGCTCTTTTGAAAAGATGAGCTCAGCTTACTTGAACTTGCTACTCGTCCACCAAGTCCTAGCACCCCAAACTTAGACTTCCTAGTCTAGAACTGCAAGCTAATATATTTTTATTATAAATCACCTAGTGTTTTATTACAGCAGCACAGATGGCCTAAAGCAAGCATCAATAATAATGTATCTGTAAGACATAATGAATCCTTTCTCATTAGTAACAGTCATGGGGAAAACACGAGAATGTCTTGGTAGGCTCCATATGCTGAGATTCAGTTCCATTTCTAGACTGTTCTCATTGACTCTGAAGGTCTGTCTGAGGACCAGTACTCATCTTGGGTAGTACCCATCATCTGTCCAAGGAAAACTCAAGACAGAAACTTTTTTATAAAGTTATATTCACTTTTTTTCCTTTAGTTTTTTGAGACAGAGTTTCTTCGTGTAGCACTGGCTGCCCTAGAACTCGCTTTGTAGACCAGGCTGGCCTCAAACTAACAGTGCTGAGATTAAAGGTGTGCACCACCACAGCCCAGCAACTTTATTTTTAATCTAACTTTACTCTGTGACTAAGTCTTTTCTAGTTCTTTAAAATAGCCTTAAAAAAAAAAAAAAGTAATAGGTTTCCTAAATGGTAAACAGTCAAACAAACCCCCTCATAAAAACCAACTTTAAATGCCCTAATCCTGCAAAATAGAAAAGTAACAATAGCATTAGTTTCCCAAATTAGGAAAAAAAAAAGTTCGGTACTATCCAAGAGAAATTTAACACAAATTCTATGTATAATTTATAATTTAAGATTTCTTATAGTCACATGAGAAAAGTTGTGAGAAATCATTTCCTCAATTAGCCCAATATAGCTGAAATATTTCGGTAGGTCACAAGTATACCAAGATTATTTAGGAATTTTATTGTCTTTTCTTCCTTTTTCTGGTGTGTGTTCGTTGTTGGGAGGTTTTGTTTTGATTTGATTTTTTGAGACAGGTTATTCTGTAACCCAGGCTCTGGCTTTGATCTTGCCATCCTCCTGCCTCAACTTCTGAGGGCTGGAATGACAGGTGAGCACCACCATATCCAGCTTATGTTTTCCCCTTTTTAAAATGTCCAGTCTTCAACCTAAAGGCTATTTTATACTGGTAGCACATCTTAATTTGGACCATCCATATGCCAAGTGATTGGGAGCCATACTGAAGAGTGGATGTTTAATCAGAATCCATGGTGTGAAAGATAGTGGGCGAGCACTTTGTTGAATTTGTGATCAGGGTGGATGTCCAACTGTCTGGTGGTCCTTCTGCTGTTTTCAAGTACAATTTCCCACGGACAGAA
>CABHPP010128831.1:0-13216 GCA_902168425.1 Peromyscus attwateri | reverse complement strand
GGATAGATTTCAAATGCTTATTTTTTAATTTATCTTTTGAGAATTTCATATGTGAGTATTATATTTACAAACTTTCCACCATCCCTCTTCCTTCTCCAACTCCTCCCATGCCCCTTCCCAACTTCCTCTCAAATTCATGATCTCCTTTTCTTTAATTATTGTGACCCACATGCATACACACACAGGAAACCTACTGAACCCATCTAGTGTTGCTCCTGTGTGTATGTGTTTAGGGTTGCTGCTTGGGATTGGATAACCTATCATGGAGCTAACCCCTAGAGAAAACTGATGCTCTCTCCTTCCCCAGCCACTGGTTGCCTGTAGCTCTTCCCCTTGGGAAGTTTTCCCCCAACCACACTGGCATGCCAACTGGTATTGTCATTTTGCAAGTTGTGTTTAGGCAACCATACTGTTGAGAGTTCATGGGTGCACTTGCCCTGTCACATCTAGAAGACACCGTCTCCCAGCAGATGTCCTGGTCCCCTGGCTCTTAACAGTCTTTATGCCCCATATTCCTTGAGGTCCCCCGAACCTTAAATGTGGTGCTGTGTTTTAGGTGTGTCAGCTGAGGTTGGCCACTCTTTAGGCAGTGGTTCTCTGCATTTTGAGAGTTGTAGATTTCTGTCATGATCTCTGTCTGCTGCAAAAAGAAACTTCTTTGATGAGGAGTGAGGGCTACATTTATCAGGCCGGCCTGGTGCACAGGCTGCCTGTCCTCAGCTAGTCCTGGGGCTCAGATGACTCAAACGAGTGAGATTTCCGGGTGAATCCTTGAGATCATTCTGATACCTCCTTTCAGCCCATGAGTGCAGTCACTGCCTGAAGCAGCTCATTGGACGACAGACCATACCACCTGGAGGCACCTTTGCAGCTGGTCTACACCCTGAGCTGCCTATGAATTGTTTACAAACCTTTGACGTCTCCACCGTTAAATGGAAGGACATGGAAGAAAAGATGACACACCCAGCAGGAAGTGAGCCAGACTAACAGGGACTATGGGGATCCTGCCCCTCGATAGTCCTCTCCCAGAGTCCAGGAAGAATCTACAACCAGCTGATAATCTAATCTTTGAGGATAGGAAATGAATCTATGTACATGAAACTCCTTAGTCCATACACTTTATTCTTCTGTGTCAGTTCTCTCTACAAGCTTCTATTCTGCTCTCATGCCTAGCTCCTTTCTTGCCTGATTTCTATCTACATTTATGTGCTGTCACCTCTACGTTCTAACTTAATTCTCTCATCTCAGCTCTGCCCCATCTAGGTTCTCATCCATCTAGTTCTTTCCCATCTTAGCTCCTCTCCCATCTCCTTCTTTCTCATCTTGTTCTTCCCCATCTGGCTCTTCCTCATCTTCCATCTTGTACTCTCTTCTCTCCCTTCAATCTAGTTCTTCCCCATCTAGTACACTTCTCTCCAGTTCTTACCCATCTAGTTCTCCCATTCTCTTTCCTCTCCTCCGTCTCACCATCAAGTCCTCCCCCAATTCCTCTTCTAGGTTTCCTTATACCTCTTCATCCATCATCTCTCAGGTATTCAGTTATAAAACCAAGCAATAGCAATCCTTTGGCCAAGCAAGGTCACCAAGCTTGAATTCTTACAGGGGCATGAAGGCAGACAAGAGTTTTCCTCAGGCAGTGACCACCAGGTTTTCTTTTACAACCCAAAAATGAAATGGTAAAGGAGGAGGTCAACTGAGAGCTAATGATCTGTTAGTATATCAAAAAGGGAACTTATGTGCTCAATCTACATTCCTAGAAGTGGTTAGGTAAAAATGTTAGGAGTCTATTATGTTAGTAAGGCTGTATAAGAAAGGAGGGTATCAGCTTAAATTGCACAAGAAATAAAGCTATCTGCCTGACCTAGGAGACAGGCGTTGTTTCCAATAGGGTGTTACCTTAGTTCAGGAGATCATTTGGCCTTGGATGCTTGATAGGCATTTTAGATAAATACACTGTTAGGAGTTATTTGAACCACACATAGCATACAAAAAAATCATTGTAGGAATCGGCTAATATATATGCAAAAGCTAAAATATCACCAAGACTTCTTTTTTGGTTTTTCAGACAGGGTTTCAGCAGTTCCGGTTTTTAGTTTAGTAAAGAAAGAATGTTTAACTCTCTAGGGCATTGAATAATGTGGATAAATATTAAGTTTGGAGATGACTTGAAAAATAAAAAGTAATAGTTAATTAATGTTGATATTTAATCAATATTAATATCAATAAAACATTTATAATCAAAAGTCTATATAGATGGCAGGCTGAGAATTACTTTAACCATCTAATAGGTATAGTTGGATATAGTTAGAATATCTCTGTCCTCATAAGGGAGTAGAGGAGTAACCTAAAAATCTACCATTGACTAGTATAGCATAATATGGTCAAATGTGTCTAAATACTATGATTCTGACTTATCAAAAGGAAATGGTTAGTTTGGAACATTGACTCTATCTATTAATCTCTGATTAGTGGTATTAATTTGATTAAACTGTATTTTAAAGAGGCATTGTTAGATAAAGAGTTACCTGAGTTAGTCATGAGCATCTATGGGACCAAGGTTGCAGTTGAAGCTGACCTAATAATTTAAAATTGTAATCAAGTCAATATTAACCCATATAGCTATGAAAGGAACATAATAACCTGTGTCAGGATATACATAACAAGACTTACATACAGAACAATTGTCAGAAGTACGTGAGGAGAATGTCTGATAGTGTATACATTTCACACTCATGGGCAGAGTTTATACAATTAATAATAGAGCATTTTTAAGGGCAGTCCAGCCCCTGGGCTGGAGAGTTCAGTATGGAGAGAGGGTAAGTGAGAAGGGGCTGTAGAAATCGTTCATGGTTACTTCCTGCTGAGATGGGAGCAAAACTAAAGGTCCTTAGGGCTGGAATGCAGTGGAAACCCAGGAAGCACAGGCTGTTTCAGTCTCTGTGAGACATGTATTGTAGTAGGATTTCCTGTCTCATGGGCTGGAGGGTGGGGCACAGGGCTGAGCCTGACAGCACCTCCATGTGGGCTGGAAGGCAGGATGCAGACTTGCAGCTAGCCAGCATGTCCATGGTCCAGAGAATGACAACCTGTAACTCTTTAAATGATTAGAAAGTCTGCTGGAAACAAATATATGTATTAATGGTAGAGCATGCAGTTAAGAAGGAAACTTTTTCTCTTAGGTGTACCTATGGAATATTAAATACATGGTTTTAGCAGATGAGAGAAGGGAATATCAGCCCAGGGAGAGAGGGAAAGCCTCCCCACAGAGGGAAAAAAAAAATTGTAAGTGGGAGAAATAAACTGTAGTCAGGTTATATTTCTCCCAGTCCTTCTTGACTTGTGAGCATTGGTGAATTTTGATCTTCTGAAGCTTTTACGAACCGTCTTAAAAAGACAAAATCTTTAGACATATTAGCAATATGATATATATGCTAAACAGTGGTGAATTTTGTCAGAGCAAAACTATGAATCCTCAGAGTCTCAACAAAACATCAGGGTAGCCAGAGAATGAAACCTGAAATATGTCATTTATATATATTTCAAATCTTCTTTATCATTTGATCAAAATTAATAAAAGTACATTTAGGACAGAATTATTATTTTTAATCATATTCCTATAAGTTTTGATATCATTGGTGAACAGTTCATCAAGAGGATCTGGAACTGTATCAATTTATTCATAAACTCAAAGCCCACTATTTAAGAATCTAGAGGTAAATAACAGCCTGTAATCAGACTGGCACCTTTAGAGCACCTTTGTCCTGCAGCTGCCTAGTATATGGTGTGACCAGGTGATCCAGGATTCATAAAGACAGGTCAATATCCTGTGAAGACATGTAAGCATATCCTCTTCCTGATGTTATGAAAACATCAGGACCTTTTCAAACACCAATGAGAAGGTCATAGAGGCCTAGGTGAACTTTGTGGCTTGGTCTGGGGCTAATAAGGAATGCCTGTAGTGGAAGATATGAAAAGTTAAGCACCAATTCTTAAGAGCTCTTAAAGTATATGTAAGGTCTTTGTCCAATTATGAACACTAGGCCTTCCTAAAATTGAAAAGCAGTGGAATAAATGGTGTATTATTTCTTATTTCATAGCCATAAATCATAAGGACATAGGCCTCATGGGTGAGCTTCCATAGGGAGAGAATTTGTAATTGTTGGACAGACGTAAGAAAGTGCCAATATATCCTATAGACCTATCTGCCAATCTATAGACTCATAAGTTTTATAGTTTGATATAAATATAATATCACCTGTGCAATAAATGTATTGCAATATATATGTACATAAATATACATACATATATTATTATTCGATTGGGGGATGGTAAGGAAACTATAATTGACAGTTAGTTCTGATAGTTTATATATATATATATGAACTCTGCCCAATAATTGAGTCCTGGATAAACAGAACTCACATTTCCTGCTCTGCATGTCAACTTTGACCTCCATCGTGTCAGGGTTAGAAGGCAAGCTAAAAGCAAAATGATGACAATCTTTAGGGTGAGGAGGTATGGTGAAGATGCAATCTTGTAAGTCTATGACAATTATATTTTGAATTCTAGGGATGGCTGTGGGAGATGGCAAGCCAGGCTGTGAAGCTCCCCTTGGCTCCAGTAAATTTTATTTAATTGCTTAAAGTCTTGTAACAGTCTATCAACCTGATTTTTTTTCTAAACAACAAATATTGGGGTGACTCAAGGGCTGGTGGGAGGCTTTATATGCCCTATTTTTAAGCATTTCCTCCACCAGACAGGTAGTGGCTACAATTCTCTCAGCATTCAAAGTCCATTGTTTAACCCAGATAGGAGCATCAGATTTCCATGTAGTGGGGTCAGCAGTGAACAGTGGCCCCTAGGATAAATTTTGATGCCCTAGGCCATGTCTGTCATTTATGATTTCTGGAATAATGGGCTCAATTATGCCTTGGGTTTGTTTACCCAAGTTCTTTTAAGTTTAAAACCTATCTGTAGCATTAGAGCTGATGTCAGTCCACAGTAGAGGTCGATGACACACCCATTAGTACAGCACGTCTCTTCCCTATAGTGTGTTAAGTATGGAGGATGACATATGAGGAGAATATGCCATAATTTCATCTATCTGATCATCTTAATATTTTTTGAGCTTCTGGCAGTAATATTAGCTTGACCTAGGCCTATAAGAGATGAAAGAGTAATAGCTGCCTTAAGTATTTGGCCAATCTTTTCCTGAAATATAAGAAATGTCCGTGTTTATGTCTAGCAAGCCAATTATTTTCTTTCCCTGTATTTTAAGTGTTTAGTTGGTCTGGAATATTTAATTTCTGAACCAGAAAGCCATATCATTAGAATCCAAACCAGCTGCTCCCTTAGGTGCTACCCTGCATGAATCTGAATTGTTTTTGTAGGGGGTTGTACAATAATCTTAATTTTTCCAGTAAAGTCAGGATCAACCTTTCCTAGGACAGTTTTTATACCTTGTACAGCAGAGGTGCTACGGCCTATTATTAGTCCCAGTGTCCCTTCTGGGGAGGTCCAGAGACTCTTGTATTAAGGCATACATAAGTCCATTCTTAAAGCATATATATATATAAAATCTCAGACCTCAATAAAAATTTTATCCATAGATCTAACTTAAGCACACATCCTCAGTATCTCTAGGTTATTTATTGAGATTCATGTATCATTTATAACATATCTAGATATTTATATGTTATATTTATCTATCCTAATAACTGGCAATTCATATAAGTTATTTTTTAACTTTCCTAAATATTCTTTATATATATATATAAACTTCTATACCCTTATAAAAAACTTTACATCCAAAAGCATCTATGTATTTAATTTGTCAGGAGACATAGGTGATTGATTTTTGAGAACAGACAATGTAAAGTGAATTTCATTTAATAAAGGAACAGTAAAAGGTCATTTCAAAATCTGTTTGGTGAGCAATATCTTTTATTTGAAATTGGATAGCAAGGCAAATTATCTTTAGACCTAGTAAATGGGGCTATAATCTAAATGATCTCAAAGTGTAGTTTGGACAAAACCCTGGCAATAAGAGGCATGGCATAGTTTAAAGTGGGAAGCTTAAACATTTTTAGAATGCCAGGGGTTAAGTAAGGAATTTATTGTATTAATATTCAACAAATTTAGCATAAATAAAGTTTTGTATACATTAGAGAATTTGATCATTTATAAGATGATCAAGCTTTAATTTATATCCTAATAATTATCCTTAATAGCTTATAATTTACATACAACTTATCCTTAAGAGTGTGCAGTTTACGTTGGCCATCAATCAATAAATTGTATTTCTCAATTATCTTTAATTAAAGTAAACTTATTCTTAACAATTTATAAGTTAGTTGTCCTTATAAACTTAGAACTTAAGCTTTATACCTATCAAGTTTAGCCTTAAAAATAATAAGTTTGTACTGAAGTTATTTTAATATAGAAACAGGAGCTCTTATTCAAAAATATAGTATATAAGGAGAGTAACAATTTAATAAATCCTTTTTTTTATTTTGGATTTTTTCGAGACAGGGTTTCTCTGTGTAGCTTTGCGTCTTTCCTGGAGCTCACTTGGTAGCCCAGGCTGGCCTCGAACTCACAGAGATCCACCTGCCTCTGCCTCCCGAGTGCTGGGATTAAAGGCGTGCTCCACCAACGCCCGGCTTTTTCTTTTTTCTTTTTTTTTTTTTAATTTATTTATTATGTATACAGTGTTCTGTCTGCATGTATCCCTGCAGGCCAGAAGAGGGCACCAGATCTCATTATAGATGGTTGTGAGCCACCATGTGGTTGCTGGGAATTGAACTCAGGACCTTTGGAAGAACAAGCAGTGCTCTTAACCACTGAGTCATCTCTCCAGCCCAAAAACTGTATTTTGTTTTTGTTTTTGTTTTTGTTTTTGTTTTTGTTTTGTTTTTGTTTTGTTTTTCGAGACAGGGTTTCTCTGTGTAGTTTTGCGCCTTTCCTGGAGCTCACTTGGTAGCCCAGGCTGGCCTCGAACTCACAGAGATCCGCCTGCCTCTGCCTCCCAATAAATCCTTTATGGTGTGTCATGAATTAAGATAAGCACAGTAAAAAAATAAAATAAATTAAAAAAAAAATAAAACGGAGGAGGATTTTTTGTTGTTGTTTTTGTAGCAGCCGCAGCCGATGTGTCCTTTCTGTATCAAACCAGATGGCTGCTGGGAATGGCAAGGTGTGTGTGGGGGAACATAGGCTGAAGTGAACTGAGATGCAGACAGTTAGGTTCAGAGAGAAGAAGAAGGCAGATGTTTAGGATTTCAGCCTCCAGATGGCTCCGGAAGTCTGAGAATCCGTAGGAGTTCAAATTGTGGAAGGCGTCCCTTTTCACAATCTGATATTAGCAGTTCTTAGACTTGGACCAAGATTTTTTTATTTATTTTTTATTTTTTAGGTTTTTTAAGACAGGGTTTCTCTGTGTAGCTTTGCGCCTTTCCTGGCTCTCGCTCTGTAGACCAGGCTGGCCTCAAACTCACGGAGATCCACCTGCTTCTGCCTCCCGAGTGCTGGGATTAAAGGCGTGTGCCACCACCGCCCGGCCCAAGATTTTTTATAAGTAACTAAGAACTTTATAGGAATAGTGAACCCAGAAAGAGAAAGAGAGAGAGAAAGACACTTTTTAAATACAGCCATAGGAGAACTGGGAGTAGCCATTAGTTTTGACACCTGCTCTGGTGGGGCTGTGAGGTTTGCACTGTTAATTAAATGAAGGCTGCCTGATGAGCTCCAGGGCAGTTTCGAAGTTTTATGGCTCAAGTTAGCCCTTAGATTCCAGTAAGTCATAGAAAAAAAAAAAAAGCTGCTCCAGAGGACATAGGTCAGTGGCTCTCCTTAATCTTTCTATGCATTTTTTAGGGGGCTGTTTAGAATTAAGATAGTCTATTGCCTCCATATCTAAGCCTGTAAATTGACTGGAGCTGGCTGAAATGCCTCTTATCTCAAGCCTGTGTCCTGTAATTTCTATCTGAAGCTGTTTCTCTTCAGACTCATTTTAACTATTCTTAAGGGGGGTGGGTTATTCATGGCTACTCACTGCTTCAAACAGGGGTATCAGTGTCCCCTGGGTCTGCAGCACCCTTCGGTGAGGACTGGTTGTAGCTGTTACTCCAGAGGTCTCCAAAAATTGTACCTCCCGAAGAGTTGAGCCTCTAACTGGGCAACCCTCTGTGAAGCCATACCTCTCTCCCTGGATATGCTCCAAACCTTACTTCCTATCAGCCCCCCGAGTACCTATACAGTTCAATCTGTTCGTGGCACCAGGTAACGGGGACTATGGAGTCCTGGCCCTCCATAGTCCCCTCCCAGGGTCCGGGAAGAATCTACAACCAGCTGATAATTAATCTTTGATGATAAGAAATGAATCTATGTACACAAAACTCCTTAGTCCATACACTTTATTCTTCTGTGTCAGTTCTCTCTCTACAAACTTCTATTCTGCTCTCAAGCCTAGCTCCTTTCTTGCCTGACTTCTGACTACATTTATCTGTTGTCCCCTCTAGGTTCTATCTTAATTCCTTCATCTTAGTTCTGCCCCATCTAGAGTCTCATCCATCTAGTTCCTTCCCATCTCAGCTCCTCGCCCATCTCATTTTTTCTCATCTTGCTCTTCCTCATCTTCCATCTCGTTCCTCTAGTACTCTCTCCTAGCCCTTCAATCTAGTTCTTCCCCATCTAGTCCATTCCTCTCCAGTTCTTACCCATCTAGTTCTCCCATTCTCTTTCCTCTTCTCTGTCTCGTCCTCAAGTCCTCCCCCAATTCCTCTTCTAGGTTTCCTTATTGTTGGTTTAAAAATGATAAGCGGCACTGGTTACCGAGTGGAAAGGTCATAGGGCACGAGCCACGACAAAACCCACTATCTGAGCTTTTTTTTTTGGGGGGGGGGGGACAAAAGAACCAGGCCTGGGGAAGAAGCACGTGCAGAAAGAGGGGGGAGGCAGGAGAGAACAGAGAGAGAGGAGGAGTCTGTGTCTGGCTTTTTAAGGCGCAGGTGGGCTTACGGAGCTATGCCACGCATGTGCAGATTGCGTGACCATGCCACCTTGTGCACATAATCACCAGTGTGTGCTGATGATGTAAGACACAAGGCCCCTTGCTTAGCTCCTGAACTGAGCATGTGTGGTCATGCAGCTGGTGTGAGGGCAGAATCCTAACATTCCAGACTTTTTGCTTATTATAAAAAAGCGGGTGAGTAGGAACAGGGGCATCGTTTCTCCCAGAAAAACTGCTTCTAGGTGACTTGGTGGGCATTGGTTGACTCTTGGGGGGGGGGGTAGAGAAGGGACCTTCTGAGGTAGACAGGTGTCCTGGGATGGAGGGCTGTTGTCTGCTGCCTTGGAGCTATTCATCTTTCCTGGCTTGGCACTCTGGCTGCTTGTGTCTGACAGGATGCTGGTGAGACAGAGTAAAGCTTAGAAGAAGAATTATAATTATTATTTTTAATTTTTCCTTTGGGGGTTCCCAGAGTGATAGAGGGGGTCCCAAGACCAGGAAAGTTTGGGTTTGGCACTTATCTTGAAGTAGATCTGACCTGTAGGATTGGTTTAAACTGGTTTCTGGAGCTTGGGAAAAATTTTGAACATATTAAGAAGCAGCCATGAGAGAAATTAAAGTCTTGGGCTAGTGATCATTGTAGTGTTTAGTACTCTGCTGGTTAATGTTAATGTGTGTGTGTGTGTGTGTGTGTGTGTGTGTGTGTGAGAGAGAGAGAGAGAGAGAGAGAGAGGGGGGGGGGGGGGAGATTGGGACATGTTTTTAATTTTTACCTGATAAGCTTTATCAGAGACAGATTGTTTTAAGGCACCTGTTTCCTTTATTAGTTTAGCATCCAGGAGACACAGGTGATCAATTGCTGAGAGCATTTAACAGTAATGGATGGCTATATTAAAGTCTTTTTTTTTTTTTTTTTTTTTTGCAGCGCCCAGACACTTTTGGTCTGGGGTGTAAATACATGTTAACTGTCACTCTTCCTTACCACCCGGGGATATCTGATGGTCCTTGAGCGATCTATGGTGATCCTGTAACAATTAGCTGAGTAGCTAATTAGAAGAGGGAACCAGGAAGAGAAAAGCCTGTGGGGTGAGACCTCATTCTTCGGGAATTGGGGACAAGGCAGTGGATCCTGATGTCCTCTGGAACCTGAGAGAGAGCAGGGCCCTATCTGTGTCACTGCTGACCAGTCTGGAGTGAGGCACATGGAGGGAGCAAATGAAATGAAAGCTCCTACCTTAGCTGGAAAATCTTTTCCTATTAAGTAACCCTGAAAGTACAATTAAGTCTGGGTGAGGTGGGTAAGGCTGTCCCCCTACCTCAATAATAAGGAAATGAGAAGGAGATGTGGTACGCCAAAACTCCCTCAGGACTGATTCAATGGCTCGGTGTCCAACAGGAAGGAAACGGCTCACCCCCATGCTGCATTCTGGGTTCCCTGTGAGCCTGTGGCCAAGCCTAGGAGGTCTGCTGGAGGTCTTAGTTTGATGTCCCCATGCACCTGGGTGCATGAAGGCAGTCAGCTGACCAGTTATCTCTCTAGGTGGCACTTTAAACAAGGCTCAATTGATAGCCCGGCAGGGCACGCATTAGCCCATGTGGCCTTCTTTCCTGCACTTTAAACAGGAACCTGGCAGCTTTTGGGAAGCTGGCTGGATAGCATGTGCCAGCATTTGGCAGTTTTGTTCATGGCTTTCTCATCTCTCTCGTGGCACACCTTAAATGCCACAGCTAAAACTTCCACCTGTGGAGTCAGGAGCCTTGCTCTCCAGATGCTTAAGTTTTAGCCCTAATCCCAGGGAGCTCTGGGAAACAAGAGATGGATTTTATTCCGTGTCTTGAATTTTTCTGATAATTTGCTGGCTTGAGGACAGCTTTAGGAAGACCCACCAGGAGGCAGGCTGTAAACTGACCGTAAATTTATTTGTATGCATCCTAGCCTGCTTCCAGGATATCAAAAAGGGAATATATGTGCTCAGTCTATATTCCTAGAAGTGGTTAGGTAAAAATGTTAGGAGTCTATAATGTTAGTAAGGCTATATAAGAAAGGAGGGTATCAGCTTAAATTGCACAAGAAATAAAGCTATCTGCCTGACCTAGGAGACAGGCGTTGTTTCCAATAGGGTGTTACCTTAGTTCGGGAGATCATTTGGCCTTGGATGCTTGATAGGCATTTTAGATAAATACACTGTTAGCTGTTATTTGAACCACACATAGCATACAAAAAAATCATTGTAGGAATCGGCTAATATATATGCAAAAGCGAAAGTATCACCAAGACTTCTTAAGCCATGGCTTGACCTTCAGAAAGGTCACAGTAGCTGGATTCCATTATATTTTCCTGTGGTGTGCCGCACTAGACTGTCTCATTTTCATGTGGAGATCATCATTCAGTGTATTGCTTTGTGAGGAGACAGGAAGCTGTGTGGATAGGTATTTGTCCTGAAGTTAGTTACTGCCAGGAACAAAATTCTAACAAAAAATTTCCCCTAGCAGTAAAAGTGGTTAGCCTGAAAGATTTGCCACCCCAAGTAACAGTCCGAGGAAGATTCTCTGAAACATAGTGATGTACGTTTTAGGGGTAGAAGGGCATCACTATGGAAATGCACAGCCTGCTGCAGACTGCCAGTGCATTCAGAGAGGCTGAGAGGCCAAGGGAAGGTTTAAGAGTAAAATGAAGGGGGATGTGCGAGCTATTTACAAAGACAACAAATGTGGTATCTAGTCAACGTTAACTATTTCTGAGGCAGATCCCTTAAGGACACCTTCTCCTAGAAGTTTCCGTGGCTGCTGGGTAAGGCTGTGGTTCTGGTAGAACCTGTGTGCTTGGTCCTGCATGTATTCATGCATCCCCTCCCCCAGCTCTACTGTTCCCGCGTGTACATGCGCATCCCCTTCCCCGGCTCTACTGTTCCACGTGTACATGTGCATCCCCTCCCCCGGCTCTACTGTTCCCGCGTGTACATGCGCATCCCCTCCCCCGGCTCTACTGTTCCCAATGTACATGCGCATCCCCTCCCCCGGCTCTACTGTTCCCGCGTGTACATGTGCATCCCCTCCCCCGGCTCTATTTACCTATGTATCTTAGGGAGGGCTTGGCCAAAGCGGCTCCATTTTAGCTCTGATAACATCTCAGTTTTTATTCTCCTCAGTGTGACAAAATACAAGACGAAAGCAATGTGAGGGAGGAAGGGTTATCAGGGTCTGAGGGCGCAGTCCATCATGACAGGGAAGGTGCGGCGGCGGCGGCGTGAGGCGGCTGGCCACGCTGCATCCACAGTCATGACGTGGAGAGAGATGAATGATGAAGCTCAGCTCGCGTTCTCTTTACTAAGCTCGTGCACGACCTTGGCCCGTGGAAGGTGCCACCCATATTCGGGGTGCATCTTCCCACCTCAGCTAGAGTTGGAAGGGAAGGAGAGGACCAGAGCTGGGCTCCCAGGATCTATCTATTCACTAACCCTCCAGAGGTCTTGTATACCCAGGAACCGCTTACAGACATATCCTGAGGTTCACTTCAGCCTCCTTCTTTCAGCAAATGGCACGTTTTTCATCTTTGTTACTCCACTTTCTGAGCAGTAGCCAAGCCACAGCCTAGATGCTTTCCCCTCTTAAAATTTCTTCCACCGAACAAATTAGCCCACCTCCTTTGACTCCAGCCTCCTCCTAGTTCTCAGGACATGGGTAGACTGCTGGCCATCTTCACCGAGGGGTAACAAGTTCCTTCTAGTCCAGTTCCTGACAGGCCTGTGTTCCCTTCTGAGCCAGCATGAGACCGGTCTCCACTGTCCGAATCCCTTTGGAATTATGATCTTCTGAACTCCCATCAGGATGGGCCATTAAGCCCTGCTTACATCATTCTACCATGTTTTTCGCATGAAGTTCCACCTGCCCCACACTCCTGCTATAAACCAGTCCCACCTCAGAGGAACCTGGGGGTCACAGTGCCAGGTTTGCCCCAGCGACAGGAATACCCTGGTTCCCGTTTCGGCTGCTTATTTTTCTCATTGCTGTAACAAAGGTCATGATTGGAGAGGACAGTCCGTTGTGTGAGGGAAGGCATTGTGGTGGTTGGGGCATGGGGTCATTGGTCATGTTGTGTCAGCAGTCAGGAGGCAGAGAGAGGTGAGTGTTTGTTTATTCTACTGCTTTCTCCTTTTTTTTAACATCTGCTTTTATTATTATTATTATTATTATTATTATTATTAT
>CABHPP010128830.1:14173-37201 GCA_902168425.1 Peromyscus attwateri | reverse complement strand
GGGGGGGGGGGGGGGGGGAGGACAAGGGAATCCATGGCTGATATGTAGAACTGAATGGTATTGAAAAATAAAATAAAAATAAAAAAAGAAAGGATTTCAATTAAACATTTCTTATAGTTGCATGACTGCCTACATTCTCCCTGATATAAATTGTTGGTCATTAAAGCTAAATGTCCATTGACAAAATACATGTGTGTGCAATTGTGTATGATAGATAAATGAAGTTATACCATTTGAGGTGATAATGCTACCTGCAAGAGTCATAGCCTAACAAAAACACCTGGGCCAGAAATGAGAAACGTTTTGTTGAGTTATTGAATAGAGGAATCTAAGAGACTCTCAAACCAAGATAGGCCATTGCTGTTGTCCTTGATTGCCTCCCAGATTCAAGGTCAGACCATATTGGTGAAGATGCCATGTTCTTCAGACACAGGAATTGGAGGAATCAAGGTCTAACTAACTGAAAGCCTCCCTCCATGAGGACTGCCCTTCATAGTATCAGAGGGTGTTATGTAAACTGACAAGGTGGAGGAGAAATCTGTTGCCATATCCAGCTGCAATTCTATGAACTGCAAAAATGAATGGGCCTGCAAGATAACTGCAATAGTGCAATAGTGGTACTTTTATCTTGGGTAAACCAATACCTGTCTAAGGAATACATGTCTGGTACTGTAAATCTGGACAACTAACCTTGGGTGGAGAGATCAGGGACCAGAGAGTAGAAGAGAATGATTACTTCCATTTTCCTAAACCAATGTAATATTTAACTGTATTCCAAATGCACACCCTTGTACCCACAGGTAAGTATAGCAATTGACCTTCATCAAAAGAGCTTTCTTTTTAAGTATGAGACTATTTTAGAGACCCAGAGCTGGTCAAAATGCAGAGAAGTGACTATGCCATGCTAAATCTAGACTGATGAATCTGCAATTGTGCCTTTCATGGGACAGGTAAGCTCTGCCTCTCAATAATGTGGTCACATATGCAAGAGAAACCTGATAAGGGCCTTTCACATGCAAATGGGGACAGGGAGAATTCCACATGGACACCACTAGAAGAAGAGTTACAAGTTGTCAGTACCCATTGAGAGAGGGAGAGTCAGTCTCCTCCAAGGACAAGCTCCCACATAGGATGCTCAGTCCCTCAGTGGTCTGCCCTGGACACAGGGGCAAATGAACAAAGCTAATTGGACTCAGCAGATTATATATACATGTGTGTATGTATATGTACAAACCCACATACACACGCATGTAACTCTTAAAGAGATCATAATTTTGGGAGGGGTACATGGGATAAGCTGAGGCACAAGGGGGAAGGGAGTTGTCAGGAGAGATTGAGATGGAGTCTTTATGTGTGAGGTTCTCAAAAACCACATGAGAACAACAGACCTTAAATCCTAGTTCAAGGTTGGCCAGGAATGCTGAGGAAGTGTAAAAACTGCATCCAGGAATTTAAGGACTAGTTCTGAAAGTGATTGACAGTGTTTTCCCAAAGTACAAGAAAACACACGAATGTTATAATTTTTGGAAGTTGCTACAACTGAGAAATAGAAATTTCTGGATTAAAATGATACATCATAAAAACAATGCAAGGAATGGGGAAATTGGTAAGGAAAATAATGGTTTGGTTTGGATATATTTTGTATTGTTTTAATTTTAGACTATTGAGACCCAGAAAAAAAAAGGTGTGATAAGCCATGGTTAGTTAATGATGAAACTTTCAATTTTACAAAGTAAAGGTTTTAACATAGACCTCAGCACTGGCATTAAGGAAGACAGGGGACTCTTAGAGAAAAAAGGTCTGCACGAACTCAAGACATGGATACTGCATTCTTCAGAGAGCCTGGATTTTTGTTTCTGACTCTAAGTTCTTACAGACAGGAATTCCTGAGACCCTGTTAATGCTCCATTTAGGCATGATCACAAGTCAATTGTCCACATATATTGACCAATGAACCTTTCACTCAGGACAGATTACAGAGATCAAACCCCAAGTCTGACCTTCAGAAACCAAGTCTATTTTCACAACTGAAAGAGGTGTGGGGAGATACAGACTAGCTGGGATGTCCCTGCACAAAAGGCACAGAACAAGCAAAGACCTGCTCTAACCCTGCTCTCACAGGACCCCCACCTGCAGTCCAGGTGAGCACCAAACCACTATAGGGCAGACCCCAGTCACATGACTTCATCCTGACCAATGAGAGTCCTGATTGGCTACCCAATCTGATTGGCTCAGTTCTGTACATTGTCACCAATCAGGTCACAGATCAGGATGCACAGCACGAGTTGGGTGGCTAAGAGACAGTTGGTGCCAGTCTTGTGATGTTGAAGGCAGAGCTTTCACAACAAGGACACCAGTGGCAGAGGCAGTGTGCACAGACCGTGCATTAAGCCGCGAATTTGGAAAAGGATTCCTGATCTACTGAAGCAACACCAGGTACCGCTTGATTGGCAGCTGTCTCCCGGGACTATTATGCTTTCATGGGACCCACACTGTTCTCTTTGTCAAAACCACTTTGGAGTGCGGATTAGACCACCAGACCTTGTTCCTACTGGGTGGCTAATCAGGAGCCCAAGCCTGGATTCGGAACCACCTTGGATTCTGTGCATCACTCTTTAGTCTGAAGAGTTTGTAGTGGCTGAGACATCCAGGCTCCTTCGCAGGACACTGTGGGCCATCCCATGGAGACCACTGTCCTATTCCAAGTTCTCACTAGCCTGTCTATGTTCCCTCAAAATTTACCTTTTGAGACCGGTATGTCACACATCACAAAGTCATCTTCTTTTGCAACTGTTTTCTGGAAAAAGACTAAATTTTATTCTTGGCACTCTGGGCTTTTTGCCCTGTATCCTCTTCATATGTTTTGTCAATTTTTTTTATTTAAATTGTTTTTCATTTTACATACCAACCTCAGTTCCCCCTCCCACTCTCCAGATCCCTCCACCTCCTCCCATGCCTCAACCATCCACCCCTCATAGAGGGTAATGCCTCCCTTGGGAAGTCAGCAAAGCATGCCAAGTTGAGGCAGGACTAACAAACTCCTCCCCCACATCAAACCTGAGCAAGGTATCCCACCATAAGGAATGGGCTTCAAAAAGTCAGTTTAAGCAGGATAAGTCCTGATCCCACTGCCAGGGGTCGCACAAACAGATTAAGCCAAACAACTGTCACCCACATTCAGAGGGCTTTGTTCTGTCCCCTGCAGGTTTCCCAACTGTCAGTCCAGAGTCCATGACCTTCCACAGCTCTGGTCAGCTGTCCTTTGTGGGGCATTTATCCACCAACCCCACAGTTCCCTAGAGTTTTCCTGAGTGTGAGCAACAGGAAATATTAGATAGGATTTATTGCGGAGAATCTTGTGGAGATAAACAGATAGAAAATAAAGGATAGCCACGAGAGGGCCTGGAACCTTTTCCAACGGCCCCCGACTGTCTCTGCCCCAGGGTTTTTATAGAGCCGCCAAGGGGTGGAGCAAATGACCTCCCCCAGCACAGCCAAGTGCAGACCACCTCAGACACCTGCACTCAGGCCCGTGGTCCTAATCATCCTCTATGCCGACATGCTGGGTAAAGCCACGAGGAACCCGAGAACAGGCTCCCACAGGTTCCCCCTTTCTTAATATATAAAAAAACAACTATTAATGGCTTACAGCAATCTCCATAGCTGTTACACCTCCCAGTATGGGAGTAGAGGATGATAAAGATGGCATTTCTCTTTTGAATTAGGTCCAAGGTGACTACAGCAGTCTTAGCTGCCTCAAGCCCTTTCTAAACCAAAAACTCTTAAGGCGACTACAAACTTAAAGAATCTTAGCTTCATCATTACCATTAACAGGTTAACATAAATATTGCTATACATAGTCACAATTCTCCCAATCTTAAAGCAAACTCTTAACAGAACCATTTGAATTAGCATATATGGTGCTATATATAGTTAATTTTCTCCGTCTTACAACTTTAACTCTTAATCATTTGAATTTTCTTGCTAACAGAACATAGGAAAAACTCTGCTTTATTCACAAACTTAAATATTTCCTTAACTCCACAAAACCAGGGTGCATTAATAGCAATAGGTTTCTGCAAACATAATTCAATCTCATAACTCCTCCTTTTCTTTATAATTTTTTAAACAATCTCAAACCTAGTTAGAGGAACCCAAACTTATACAATTCCTACAAACCCATATTGAAAAGCAATATTTTCAATCTAACCATTAACACACTTTGAAAACTTTAAGCAAAACATCCAAAAGCAGTTTCATAATAAAACTCTTTACACTTTAAATTTTAGTATACCCATTTGCATTTCTTACTAACAAAATATAGCATTAATCCACTCAAATAAAATATTTTTTAAATTAAATAGACTAAGGTATATTAACTCTCCCTTTTCTTTATAATTTTTAAGCAAAATCTCAAGCCCAGTTAGAAAATCCAAACTTTTCCATTTAAACAGTTCCATTTGTAACACAAAACCAGTTCCATAAGTAATTCCATTTTTACATAAAGAGTTCCACAAAACAATTCATGAATCACCAGTTAATAAAGTATATATGCATACACAAAGCTGCATCTTGATTCTAGGTAGAAACAATAAGTTTCTTCATTTAAATAGTTCCATTTTTAACCCAATTCCAGAAAACAGTTTCTAGGTCATTACTATGAGTAAACTCAAAATTGTCCCATTACAATGAAATCTATTGTTTATTTCATTAAGTTCCAAAATTCAAATTATAAATTCTGGTACTAGCCTTCCAAATATGAAGAAATCCATAACAAAATCTTTCTGTAGTTTTATCTCATTTTAAGTTCAAAAAGTTCAAACAAGAAATAAGTTCTGGTATCAGGCTTTCACGTCCAAATATGAAGAGATATTTACAACCAAAACTTTTTGCAGTTAACAATTTTAGTTCAAACAAGCATCTCTGCAACTTTTGTTCTCACAGATAGAGACTTTTTTTTAGGTACAGTAGTATTCTAAACCGCACAGTTTTTTATGTTAGCTCAGGTTTTTCTGTGTTGCGTTGATTTTCCACGGATCTCAGCTGCGGATGCCTTGTGCTGGTTCTGGCGTCCGCCATTCTTAGCTTCTTAGCGGCTTCTGGAACTTTTGAAAACTGCTCAGACTGCCTGCTTTGCAGTCTGCTAGGACACTATCTTCTGTGTCTCAGATTCTTTTACCATATACATTAAGCATAGATTCACACTCAATATTTACACTTTCACAAACTCACATATAACATGTGCTTAAGCATAAACTCATATTCAACATTTACACATTTTTACAAACTCACATATAACATATTAACATCTACTTATTTATACTCTTTAAGGAAACTATAGAACTACTTTAGCAAATATATTTCTTATTACTTCTTATATACTTATATTCATTCCATCTTATTTCTTATTTAAACTTACATTTACAACTAGCATCTTACAAGCTTACTACTACATGTCTTAAGACTACCTTAGATACTTCTTGCAAGCTTATATTCTTTTTTTTTTCTTTTTACTGTTGTTCCAATCTTAGATGGTCTTTTAATAAAAAACCCAGAGCCAGATATCAAGGTGAAAGCTGTAAGATCAGAGAAGCAGAGCCGCCAGTCACTGGTTCTTACCTCTACAAAACCTTCAGTCTAAAGAGCAAGCTTATATTCTTAAAGGAACTCTATGGATCTATTTTACAAACTTATATAGGGCTACCATTAGCATATATTTAACTTAGCAAACACCTAAAGATTTCTTAACACAGAGATCTAACAAGACAGAATTTTTACAAACTCACATATCTTATTTTCATCTTTTTCTATTTCTTACTCTTGATTATTATCACTATCTCTATTAGAAAGATTCTCTTAACTAGACAGGAAGTACATACATCATTTCTAAAGTTTAGAGTTTATAGTCAGCTTTGCTATAAAGCACTGGGATTTAGTGAGTGTTGTTGTTATAGAATTGTGTTAATTGTTGCTAGGGGACTGTAACCTTCCCAGGATGAAGCCACACTCCAAAGTTGCCAGTTCTCTCAGCCGTTACGGACTGGCAGAGATGCACTGTCAGCGGTAGACGGTTTTTAACTAGAGGCTGTCCCTTCACCCAAATTCATAATAGCTCTCCTAAGTGATTCAATTCAGACAAATGTTTCTATTACAGCAGTACTTTTGGTTTGTTCTACCGAAAAACTTCATTTTACGCTGAGGGTGAAATTACCGTATTTAGCTGCTGTAAAGCTCTTAGCCAAATACTGCACAGCTATTAGGTGATATAAAGTATTTTTCTAAAGGAGCTAGTAAAGCTAAAAGCAGCACAGCTCCGAACTCTATTTCCTCACTGTTTGCATTAACCAGTGACAAAACCTCAGTTTAATAATTCTTGGTATACCCATATACGAAACACACTTCATGCAGTGCATAATTAATGTTTTGTAGCTTCCCCAGATTGTGCACTAGCCATTAAAAATCCTGAATAAGTGTTAATGGTCATATGTACATATCTTAATTTGCCAAATTCTGCAATATGCGTAACATCCATTTGCCATAGATGATTGGGAAGAAGACCTCGAGGGTTTACCCCTAAGTGAGGCATAGGAAAATATTTTGGACATACCCCACATCATTTAACTATTTGATGAGCTGCTTCTTTGGTAAGATTGAATTGTTTTCTTAAGCTTTTGCTATTTTGATGATGAAGAGCATGTGACTGTTGAGCCATTTCCACTTGGGATAATGCTACTATCTTTGTTAACTTATCAGCCATTGCATTACCCTCAGCTAAAGGACCAGGAAGATTGGAGTGAGCTCTAATATGGCCCACAAAGCATGGCAGCTTTCTTTTGTGAATAGCGTCTTGAATTTCTTGAAACATTTTAACTTGATTGTTATTAGTTCCAATATTTTCACCAAAACTGTTACTATTCAAAGGAGTCAAGAACATAGATGTTCTTTCATGAAACATATCCTTCATTAGCTTACTCTGAGAAAAAGCATTTTCAGGATTTAGTATTTTCACTTCATTAGCTTTAACTCCTGATGTTATTAGCAGCTGTGATATTTAGCATTGATTTCTTATAAGGAACTTTCAGGTGAAGCAACTATTTTGTAAGACAGCTAGATTTTCTGAAGTTTGTTTCCCATCTATAAAGCAGTCATTTCTTTTTGAATGCCTGTTTCCTTGTCTCCTTATTAGATTTGCAAAGGAATTACTCATCGCAGGCAGTTTGTTCAAAAGGCAAAGAACTTTGATTTCAACATAAGTTTCTTCATATTTAAGACAACGGTCAGTGTATAAACTGCTTTCACTTGCTTTAAGGATTTTAAAGTGGCTTGTTTGCACTTATAGGTAGCTTTTTATCTGATCTGAGTTCTCAAGAGGTAAAATTAAGCTTTCTAGCATTGCTTTGAGAAGAAACTTCATTCTGAGCTGAAAAGTTTTTGGACAGTATCACCATCTTTAGCTGAAATACTACATTTCCCAGAATGCATTTCTCTCATATCAGGCCTTTGTTGCAAGCAAGCTTATGGACTTCATTTCCCATAGTCTTTTCGGGTCTGAGAGTCAACTGGTTCTCTTTTACCAGACTGGCTTACAAATTCTTGCCCGGGAGGTTTGAACAAAGTTTTTTGCTTTTGCAACGGGAGATTTGAATAAGCATTTTACATTTTCAACTATGGCACATTGGGAGATTCCTATTCTCTCCTCAGCTGGCTTTAACAGGTGTCTCTCCTTCATTTGACACTGGCCCCAAATCAGAACCGCACCTGCCTCTTTAGCGGGCATTGAGGCTGGCATTTCTGATAGCAACTTTCCTCGGGGCTTGTGTTTGCCTTAGCCAGTGAAAAACAAAAATTTACAACAGAGCTTTTCCATAGGTCCTTCAGAGATTTTTCTCCCACTGATTTTATTCTTATTTTGCTTGTTCCTTCCCCGCCAGATGCAGAGCTTCAGGTATCTGTCTGCAGCTCTGTACCTCTGCTAGCTGCCTTTGGAGGTAGGGGCTTTTTTTCTCCCCCCGAATCTGCCTCAAATTCTAGCAGCCTTTTCAGGTCATACATTTTTGGGGGAGGAATCTGTCCCTTCTGTTTCTTCAGAGTCCTTCTCCCTGACAGTACCCAGTTTGGTCTCAGTTTATGCCCTCTACTTCAGAAACATTTCCCAATGCCACAATGACAGCTTTTTTGCTTCTGAAGGTAGGGGCTTTAGTCCCTTTTTGTTTTCGGGGTCTGAGGTTTGTGTTCATAAATTAAGCTTAGCAAGGGAGGTTTTTGCCATATCTAAGCTTCCATTAGGACAGGTGTTTTTCCCTCAGGCCTTTCACCTGACCCAGTCCCCCAGTGGGTTGCATTTGCTTGTCTGGGTGCTCAAGGACAGAGCTTATGCCAGAGGCAATCAGCCCTCAGGGCTACACTCCCTCATCTCATCGGGAGTCAGTTGAAACAAAGCTTTTCTCAAAGAGATGCTTTCTCTGACAGAAAAGAAAGCTTTACTCCTGGATAGTTCTGTACTGCCCTGGCTGGGCTCTTTCCCCAGACAGCGTTCTGACTCAGCAGCACAACTGCTTCAGACACAGTTCAGCTTTACTGTTTTCCCAGAAAGGTCCTTTCTCTAATAGGAAAGCTTTTTCTCAGGATTTCTTTTTGCAGCTGTGGACCTATAAACCTGGGACCTGTAGGAAAGCGCACAACTGTGCCGTTCCCACCAGCTTTAGCTTTGTTTGTTTATTAGCAGTTTTCCCCTGGGTCCTGCACCTTCCTGCCTCAGCTCTGTGCTCCAGGAAGTTTGCAACTGCAGGAACCCTAGTATCCCCGAAATGCACTCCAACTCAGAGACGCTGGCCAGTCACCTCTGGGTTTTTGGTCAGAAGAGAGGATACAATGCTAACAGAGTTTGCATGCTTCAGGGGATCTTTGCATTAGGACAATTAGGAGCACCTTTTCATTCTGAAATGCTCATTCAGAAACAAAACCCTTGACGCCTCAGCTTGGTTGTAACTGAAAAGCTTGATTTTTTTGCTTTTCTCAGGTTAAGTTTCCTGCCCTTTTGGGGTCTCTGTAGCTCTTTACCCGCACTCTCCCAAGCATTTCCCTCAGGGTACTCTGACCCACTGTCTTTTACTAGCTTGAAGAGATAGAGCTTAGAAGAGGTTTTTAGGAACTTGTCCCTGCCTCCTGCATTGCAGGGAGGATTTTTAAAGCTTGAAAGAGAACTTAGGTTTTGCTGTCTTAAGAGGTTTGTTGTTTTCCCTTAGAGCTGATTACAGGTGGTCCCCATACTAGTATCTTCAGGTGATTCTAATTTTTGTACTTCTGAGAGAGAAAGTTAAAGGCTTTAAATTTTTAAGTTTAAGAGAGCTTTTAGTTTGAGAAAGATTAAGGCTTTTTGGAGAGTTTTTTCCCCCCAAATTTTCCAAGAAAAGCTTTATAGTTTAAGAGAAAGACTTTTTCCCCCCAAGAGAAAGACCAACTTTTCCTAAAACTTCTGAACTTTAAACTTTTTGGCTTTTTACACCCCTATTTTTGCCTCAGGGAGAAATCACTTTCTCCTGCCGCTTGGACTTAGCATTTCAGCTGTCCCCAGGTCAAAAGCTTCCATAGGAAACTTCTTCCCCATAAGCTCAGAGAAGAGCTTTTTTACTACCCGTAAAGCCCAAAGAAAGATTTTTTTCCCCCAGTTTGCATTCATAGCCCCCAAAGTTAGAAAACTGAAGAATTTTTCTGTCTAGTTGCCTTACTTATTTTTTCCTACACGATCTTACACTTCTAAGTTTTTCCTACACTATATTACTACCCTATACCTTATTTTTCACAGATAGAAATTGAGAAAGGGATAGAAGATAGAAAATTTTGACAGAAAAGAATTGCGCTGCAGCATCGGACATCCTTCCAGTCCATTTTTCTTTTCTCTTGAGGATAAAACCCCTGCCCCTCAATAATATATATAAAATATATATTTTCCATAACACTGGCATGCCTTTCCACTGGCAGGGCTGACTCAACACGTTCGCCAAAAACTGTAATGAAACTATTATTTTCCTTTATCTTTGGTCCCTATTATTTTGTCTTTAGTCCCTGTTCATTTGTCTTTAGTCCCCCCTTTTTATCTTTAGTCCCTTTTTCTTTTTTCTTTAGTCCCTGTTCGGGCACCATTTTGTGGGATGTTTACCCACCAACCCCACAGTTCCCCAGAGTTTTCTTGAGTGTGAGCAGCAGGAAATATTAGATAGAAGGATTTATTGCAGAGAATCTTGCAGAGATAAACAGATAGAAAATAAAGGATAGCCTCGAGAGGGCCTGGAACCTTTTCCAACGGGCCCTGACTGTCTCTGCCCCAGGGTATTTATAGAGACGCCAAGGGGTGGAGCAAAAGACCTCACCCCAGCACAGCCAAGTGCAGACCATCTCAGACACCTGCACTCAGGCCTGTGGTCCTAATCATCCTCTATGTGGACCTGCTGGGTAAAGCCACAAGGAACCTGAGAACAGGCTCCCACAGTCTTTGTGATTTTCCCCATCATGATCTTGACCCCCTTTCTCATATAATCCCTCTTCCGTCTCTTCAACTGATCTCCAGGAGTTCAGCCCAGTGTGCAACTGTGGATCACTGCATCTGCTTCCATCAGTTAATGAATGTAGGTTCTATAATCACTGTGTTCCTTTAGCAGAATAATAGTATCTGGTTTTTGCCTAGCTCCATGGTCTATCTACTTAGTTTCTTGGTCACCTTAGCAGTATCAGGTATGTCTTCCTTCTCCTGGAGTCAGCCTTAAACCCAATCAGAAAGTGGCTGGTTACTGCCATAGTATTTGTGCCACTATTATATCAGTCCATTTTGCAAATGGGTGACATTTGTCCTAGGGTTTGCAGCTGAGTGATAGCGATGATTATCTTTCTCCTTCAGTAGAATACAGAGTACCTTCCAGTATCATGAATGTCAATA
The DNA here is from genome assembly GCA_902168425.1 of Peromyscus attwateri. NCBI lineage: Eukaryota > Metazoa > Chordata > Mammalia > Rodentia > Cricetidae > Peromyscus > Peromyscus attwateri. Next base: position 26,268 of record CABHPP010128830.1, on the reverse strand, counting down.
ATGAATTGGTGATGAATCTTCTAGTTATGCACCTGTTCAGCTTCTCCATGTTGGCTGACAAACATGGGTGTTATCTTCAGCAATAGGGCATAACAATAAGGTTGCATGTAAGCAATAGTCTTGGCAGTAGATGTTAGCTTTGGGGGTTTCCATGGGGCCCTTTTCCAGCTATGCAACAAGATGGAACACAATCATGTCACCGGACAAAAGGCGTTTTCTTGAGACCTTTTTTTTTTTTTTTTGGTTTTTTCAAGACAGGGTTTCTCTTTGTAGCTTTGCGCCTTTCCTGGAACTCGCTTGGGAGATCAGGCTGGCCTCGAACTCACAGAGATCCGCCTGGCTCTGCCTCCCGAGTGCTGGGATTAAAGGCGTGCGCCACCACCGCCCGGCGAGACTTTTTTTAATGAATATTTAATTATGTTTCTCATTAATGATCTAGTTGGGGTTTTATATATTTTCTTTCAGTTTTAGTAGTTTACACATGTTTATAAATTTGGCCATTTGCTGCAGTTTTACAATTCATACCAGTATAGGTTTTCAAAAATACTTCCAAATGAAGGATCAGAGGAACCAGAGGCGTCAGGGACACCATGGGAACACAGCTCACAGAATCAATTGACTGGGACTCATGGGGGCTCACAGAGATCAGGGAGCCTATAGGGGTTTGACCTACGTCCTCTGCATTTATGTTTTAGCTGACTACTTTGATGTTATTGTGGGATTCCTAGCAGTGGGAGTGGGTTAATCAATGACTCTTTTGCTTACTTATGGGACCCTTTTACTCTTACTGGGTTGTCTTGTCCAGCCTTGATGTGACAATAAGTGCCTGGTCTATAATAGTATATTATGCCATGTTTGGTTGATGTCCCTGGGAAGCCTGCCCTTTTCTGAGGGGAGGTAGGGGGAAAGTAGAACTGGAGAAGAGGGGAGGAGAGTCTGGGGAAGGTAAGAGAGGGAAAACTATGGTCAGATTGTAATATTTGAGAGAACAATAAAAAATTATCTTCACTATTAAAAGAATACAGATAAAAGTACTAAAAAACAATTGGAATGAGCAAGTGTTGACATTATTGACTCCTAAATAGCCTTTTTGGTATATCTCTACACAGAGAACAGACAAATCTTTGGGATATTGCCTTCATACTTATCATGTTATCAGGAAACCTACTTGTTACACTTGCCCTTATAGAAATATTGTCAGATCTGAAAAAATAGAGAAGTAGAAAAAAATAATGTCACTTGAATAATCATGTTTGAAATTATTAAAATATTAAAAATTCAATTAAATACAAGTTGTAAATGTACATAAGGTTTAAAATAAATGATTGATAACATGGATTTCTAAGAAATGTTTCATGAATTGAGTTAGAGAAAAGCGAATAACTATAACTAATAAAGAATGATATTCCACATTATTTAGAGACCACTTTTCAGGATAGTATTAACAAATGTAATATCATATTCACCAAATTGTCTCAGAGTAAAATACACCATTTGGGAACAGGAAAAATATGTAAACTTGATGGAATAGACTGGTAAAGGATTACTTTAAAATGTGGTAACAGAAATTCTTTTTTTGAAAATTATATTCCTGTCCCTCATCATAGGACAGCATCTGCTAAATTACGCTTTCTGATTTTTTTCTAGTCCCTCTGATTTATTTTTTTCTCCAGAAATATTGTTTCTATGTTACTATTTGTAGTCTATAATTTCATAAAGAAAGTATCCCAACTGTTTATGGTTAAATGATTTCCATTGTTTCAGTTATTCAGAACTCAGGAGTGAACAAGGAAGCAAAATTTATTCCCAAGACTGCATATGAAATGGTGTGGTTTGCATAGATTTATTGACACATTTTACCTTCAAGAAATGTTTACACAATGGATATATCATCTCCATATCAAAATAAAAGCACTTGTTGATTGCCAAGAAAAAAATACTTCCAAGTGATTCTTCAGATTTTAGCCATTATTTGCTGTAACAGCACTGCAGTTTGGCTGTAGATTTACACTGTGTTTTTTCCTACTTGATCACTTTTGGTAAGGTGTCTATTTTGTTCTTCATTTTCAATAATCAAGCTTTTATGCCTTTGGCATGTTCATCATTGTCCAATTCCTTAGGTTCAGTTCTAATCTTCAGAATATTTACAAGGTAATTTTGGGGAGTTTAGTTTATTCATTTTTCTGTGAACCAGAAGTTCATTGTAGGGTTGCTTCACATCCCTGACACTTCTCCATGTAGAAATTGAAAGCCATAAACTCTTCCCCTAGACCCACTTCTCATTGTTTTAATCTGATTTAGTTCAGTTGGTGTTGCCATGGAAACCATCAAAAGACATAATAGCAAGACCAGAGAGGAGGTGTCAATGCAGCTGGACCTGAAGGCCAGCACCTCTCAAGAGGAGAACCTTACAGATCATTACATCATACTCAGGACCCTTGGCAAAGGGACCTTTGCTGAGGTGAAGCTGGCCTGCCACATCCACACAGAGGTGCAGGTTGCCATCAAGATCCTGGAAAATGGTGAGAATAATGACCACAACAACAAAACTGAAATCGACATTGTGAAGACGCTGGACCACCCAAACATCATCAAGGTGTTCCACATCATCAACACCGAAGAGCACACCTATATGGTGATGGAGCATGCTTCTCGGGGAGATCTGGTGAGCCATATTGAGAAAGTGGGCTGTCTGCAGGAGAAGCAGGCCCAGCACATCTTCACTCAGATTGTGTGCGCAGTTCACTACTGCCATAAGAATGGCATTGCACACAGGGACATCAAACTAGATAACATCCTGCTGGATGGCAAAGGAAACATCAAACTGTGTGACTTTGGCCTGGCCATCAGAGTCACCTCTGGGCAGAGGTCCAAGGGATTCTGTGGCACCCTTGAATATTGTGCTCCAGAACTATTCACTGACACAGAATATGATGCAAGGGCAGTGGACATCTGGAGCATGGGAGTGGTTTTATATACAATGGTGACAGCGTGCTTCCCATTCAAAGCAAGGACCTATTCAGACATGAAGGAGAAGATGCTGAATCCCCGGTACTACATTCCTTCCACACTTTCTCAAAACATTGTAAACCTCATTGTGCAGTTATTCACTGTGACGCCTGAGCAGAGACCCAAGATAAGTGACATTAGGCAGCACCAGTGGTTTAAGGACAGAGAAGAATTTTGGAAACTCTCAATATCCTCAGAGACATCCAGTACCATCCCAAACCCCAGCCTTGTCGTGGCTATGTGGGTCATGGGCTACGATCCCAAGGATATTAGTGATTGTATACGTGAGAAAAAATTCAATAACATCATGGCCACATACCTAATTTTAAAACACGAGTCAGCCCAGGACCACACTAACTATGCAGTGACGTCTATGCAGGCCTGTGTTGCCATGTCACCAGTAGATGCTCTCACTTCCCTTCCTCCTCAGAGGAGACTGAGTGAGCCTTCCCTTCACACCTTTGCCTTGCTGGATGAACACCTGATGCGGGATGAGAAGGGATCATGGAAGAAGGGGAGCAGAAGCCTGAGCATGCCTACCATCCTGTGCTTCCAGCAGAAGGGGGATAACCCTCCCCACCCAGCCCCCAAGTATTCTCCTGAGGTTACTCACCTCATGAGCACTTTGACAGTAGGTAGCTTGAATTGCAAGGGACTGTTCTCAAGATGTGTATTTGCTGAGGGCATTTCTTCTGCACAATATTTGTCGTGGGAAACACCCCATGAAATGAACACCCTAAAGAATTGCTCATACACTCAGAGGAAACCATCTGTAAAGAAGTACAGGGAGGCACCTCAGGGTGTGACCACCACTGCCACCCATGGAACCCAGAGATCTTCCCTTCAGGCAACGTCCAAAAACAACTTTGAAGCTGTCCCTCCCAAAGGTAAAACTACACCATCTGCCAGCAGTCTATCTCAAGGCTGGAAAAGGGTTAAGAAGAGAATTGGGAACTGGGTGAGGCTCCTGTGCTGCTGCCTGCCAGCCTCACAAAGACACCATGTTTCTCAGAAGGAAGTGGCACCACTGGAAGTGGAGAGCAGTGCAGGTACACACATGCAGGGACATGGGGTGGCCAGGATGCACTTCTGTGTTTCTTAATCCAAATATTTTCTAATGTGCATTGCAACCAACACAGGATAATTATAGGTATGCAAATTAGCAAATCTAGTTTCCAAAGGAACAGCCCCACAGCACCACCACCATTAACAGGAAATGGTTTAGGTGAAGGTGGACAGCAGAGCATGAGAAGCAGAGGTTGCAGAGGCAGCCAGAATGAGTTGGCTAAAGGAGGAAAGAGTTAGAGGGGATCGAAGGTTTTGGGGAAGAAACACCAAAGGCCAAGAAAGAGGAAGAGGAGAGGAGCCCCTTGAAAATGGATGGTCCAGGAGGATATGAGAGTCAAGACTACGTATTATATGTTTCGAACTTCTTAAGACCATGCCTTCCATATGTCATCATTATCTTTTGAAGTGATAAGCCTCTTTGCAGGTTCAGACATTGGGTAGGAATTTTCCTGGTGTGACTGAGACAGCCAAAGTGGGAGCCTTGCAGAAGTCCAGATGACAGTGTGTCCATTTACCCAGCCAAGAAGTCCAGCACAGGAAGAGGTAAGCCATCTACCACAGGAACACATAGTTAACAAGGGATATGCCCCAGGGCTGGCCTTCCATAGCATCTTTCTCAGAGTGGAACCTCATGCCAAAACCCCACCCAAAGGTGCCAGTGGATTAGAAGGCCCTGTGGGACAGTCTTCATGGATATGCTATAGAAATACTCATTCATCTTTCTCCCCTTCAAGGTCAGGTCCAAGGGAGATGTTTCCTCACACTGGGGCAGAGGTGAATCTCCTCCTCCCCCTTCTTCCCTCCCTGCTGTTGGGTTTGTAGCCTGCCTATGTCCCTTTGTCCCTCTCATCACAGAAGACACTGTCCCACTGCATGCTGGTTCAGTCTTGCTGCTGGTGAAGAACCCTTACTGTGTGGTGTTTATCAGATACATGTTTGTCTCATAACAGGAAAGTGACAGCAAGCTGGAAGGAAATGGGTATCACTGTGGATGGAATGCTGGGATGTTGCTCCACTTTGGAAGGTGAGTATTGCTTTCCCATCCTGGAGTACAGAGGATACATAACTTAGTAGTCTTGGAACTACATTTTATTCAGATCTCACATCAGGGGTCAGGCTTAGACAGAGCCTTGATGACCATAGAGTTGTGGCATTCAGCCAGGCTGTCTGCTTGGATGTTCTCCTGTGAAAGCTGTCTTTGGTGGTGTTGTGGAGGACCTCCAGGCAGAGCACTACTCTCTGCCATTAAGAGTGGACAATCAGAAGCGACTGAATGCCAGGGCTCATCTGTGGGTGTCCCGTGGCTGAAAGTGTAATTGAAATCACTAAGTTTAGTCCTGTTGTATGAGAGAGGCTTCTGTGATTTGGTCTAGCCTCGACAATGCTCTACAGACAAATAAGCATGAGGCTGCCAAAGCCAGCATTTTTCAATTCCAAGTAAAGTGATCATTGAGCTCAAGATGCAGAGGACCTAAGGTGTAGTGAGAGACGACAGAAGCATGGATTTAGAGGCATCTTCAGATGACTTGATGCAAGTAGCACATCCCTCCCCTCTGACACTCTGTCCCCAAACCGTCATGGAGGAACAGTTTGTGTAGAACAGGGTAAACATCTTTTTCACACCTGTATGGGAGGACAGTTACTCTACCACTGGCCAGCTACTTTATAATGGGCTGAAGAACCATGAGCACAAGGGTGTACACAGACTTGTAAGGAAAACCATCCAGAGTCACTGAGCTTCTTGCTTATGTGCCCATAGCTGCTCTACATCAGTAGTTGACTACTAAGTCACCTACTTTACTGAGCCATGTGCTTTACTGAAGCCAGGGCCTTAGAAGTGAGACTAGGATGCTGTAGCCAGGTCAGTGAATCCCAGGACAGACAGCCCAAGAGAATCACTGGCTCCAGACCCATGTGATGGTCTCTAAGGAGGCAAATCTCAGTATGAGCAGATGTGAAGTTTATTTCTGTTTATGCTAAGATTTGCTGTGTGTCTGATGGGAACTTGATGAATACCTCCTACTCTGTGAAGCATTTTTCTGCCTTCAGCTTTTTGGACCTGGGAGAAGAGAAGTCAGATGAGGATCATGCCCCCATACATATCACCTCCCCGCTTCACTGCATGTCTGCTGGATGCAGCAGTACCAGGTGCAATCAGTAGCAGCTACTGTGGCAGGATCTTCACACACATCATCCCAAAGCTTTCCATAGGTCTCCACCTCACAGAGGACAAAGCTGAGTCCTTGAGATACCCTTTTGAACATAGCATGTTTTATGGGACACTGCTTAAATTCTGCCTAGTGGGCTATTGACCCAGTCACGATGACCAGTTTGGTCCAGTTGGGTCACTTGGGGGCTAATGGTCACCTCCAGATTTCTCATTTACCATGCTTTCTCTCCTACCATCTGCAGGTTTTTTGGACATGTTCTATCATGGAAGCTTATTTTTACCAAGTATGTATCCTGTCTGGTGCAGACAAGTGTAAGTGAGATGGGGTGCAGGAAGTAGAGTGCCTGTGTTTAGACATGATGCTGGAAAACTGCTTTTCCTTCTTTGTTCCCAGAGCCGGACTCCTGAAAGTAGCAGGGCAGCCATGAGAAATCATTCCCTGCAGTCAGAGGTCCCTGAAGGGACCCTAATGATGTTGGCCTAGGGAAGGTCACATTGAAATACAATGGGCATTATTATACCCGCCTCATTAGTACCTAAGTTCCACTAAAAGTAAACCTGCCATTATCTGCCAAGGCCAAAGATCTTATGCTTTGGAAATGTGGAACTCTCAGCCAGCTTCTCTTCATTGGTTTACAATATTGTTTCTCTTGTAGGCGTCTGGTCACATCCTGAAATACATACCCAGAGAATTCCTGACCTGAGGACATGCACACTTAGCACTAGTGCTAAAGATGCAGTAGAGAACATCCCATTTCCCTTCTCAAGAAAACCAGAAGGTTATTTCCTGAGCTCTAGAGGAGCTGTCGCAGGAAGGCATGCTGTGGAGGGCAAGGAAATGGCTTCTGTTCCAGCATCCAACCACAGACCACCACTCCCAATTCTCAGCAAGATCTGGGGACAACAGGAGGATCCCCTGTGAAAGCCTCCCGGTGGGTGTGTTACTGTGGAATCCCTGTCCCACTTTGATGCTTTGTGTATGTTGACATTGTAGAAAGGTTACCTATGCCTCTCTGTCCTCACAGATGACCCAGGAAACCTGCCTGAGCAGATTAAGAAAATGCCTCAGCCGAGTCTTGGGAAGGGAATGTTCATCCCTGCATGGCCTCTAGACTGGATTGACTGAGAAGGGCAGAGTCCTGGGACCTCATTTCCCAGGCCATCCATAACTTAAAGATGGTGCAATTGAAGTCATCTACTTGTACTGTATCTCACTGGTGTTGTATAGAAACAATGTACAAACAAAGAAATATTGAAGTAGAATTCCAACAGAATTTATTCTAATTGGCAATTGGAACACTTTGGGATGGCTGAGAAAAGTCCAAAGGAATATAAACTCTCAGACATCCCTGTTCCTCAGCAGCAGTCACTGTTGTTAAGGTGACAGATCTTTTCATGTATAGAACCAGCAAAATGCCAATCCTATGCCCAAACACCAAACTCTAACAACCAACTGGATCTAATCCTAGAAGAGACAGCAGAGGGCAGAAGAGATTCCTCCAGACTCTGCACCTCTGGTCCCAGCACTTCCCACAAACCCTCAGAGATCCAGAAAGTGCAACAGGGAAGGAACAGAGTCTAGAAACGTGAAATCAAACAGAAACCCCATCAACAGATCCACCTACATCATGTCAGGTGATTTTGTCAGAGGCATCTCAAGGAAATCAAGGCAGAGAAAATGGTCTGTCCACAAAGCACTGCAGGACATGTATGGAAAAGGAAACAAAAGGGAACCCTTTAGGAAACTGAACACAGTCTCAAATGTTACAGCTGAACCCACATCCAAACACTGCAAAGTTCACACAACAGTTACAGAAGAGACCTATATAAGTTTCTGCCTTATAAGGAGGAAGATCAGAAAAAAACAGAGGAGATAAACTGTGGACACAAGAACTCTTAATCCATCGGTCGAGAAAATACAGAAGCTGGAGAATGGCTGCAGGAGATTTCCCTAGGACGTCTAGGGAAACTCTGGCCCAGTCCACACCCCAGAGGGAACAAATCTCTGTTCTAACCAAAGATGGTGGATCACTGCTAGGTAGCATGAAGGGAATGTCCAGGCAGATGGACAGATGTGTTCTGATCACCACTCTTCTACACCTATGTATCCTGCAAGATTACTGCATGAAGATGTGGGACAGACACAGAATGATCACTATCCAATGTTGGGGATCACTTCCAGCTCTGATGGTCTGCTTTGCTCTTGACTCCCAAATACCTCAGCCCAGTAGAAGAAGGAGGTTGAGAATAGGAAATACATAGGAGTTTCTGGAGCTGGTGAGGCTCCATGATGCTGCTCCTGGAGCCCAGAAAGCCTAGAGTTGCACACACCTCATCCCTTCTCCACACTTCCCATCTCTGCTCCACACACACTGCTAGATGTCAACCCATGCAGAACACACCACACTCCTGCTACCCTACATTTTTTACATGGCACCAGGCTGGGCTAGACATGCCACATACACCAACACTGCTATGTTTCAGGCTCTGATGGACATCTGCAGCTCACAAACCACATTTACAATTAGATAGTAGGCCCTTATCTGACACTTTGTTACCCCCAAACACTTATATCAAAATCCACATAAATTACTAGGTATCGGTTTAGGATGCCCCTTCCCCAAAACTCACATAAATGTAGGAGTCAAAATCTTACAAATATGTCCCCTACAAGCTACTGTGCTCAGATAGCCCTGCTAGTAGTTGGTCCTGCTTGACATTGCCTCCCCTGATACTTCCCCAAATGCATTGAGTGGTATTAGAACCAGCCTGATACCAGCTCCCCAACAGCCCCATGTAATTTCCTCCATGTCAGGCCTTGCTGGACACCGACTATGAAGCCCTACATATAATGTGTATCAAATCCTATTAGAGCACCCTCCCCCACTCCACCTACAGAGCCACTTCCCAGGTCCTGCTGGACACAAACTCCACCTCATTGTCACTCAATGCCCACTGCTATTTTATAGGCCATGCTGGACGACTCCCTGCTACAGCCTTGCAGTACATGTCAGGTGGAAGCAGGATGAAATATTCTGAAGAGTCTGATGCCTTGTATATGAAGTGAATTAAGTGTGGGAGGGAACAAGTAGAGCCTGAAACCTAGCATTGTACACATGGTAGCACCCCCAGGGTTAGGTGTCCTTCAGAGTGTGAAACCTAGAAGTTTGTAGGTGGTGGTGATTTGGTGTCTCCAACGAGGACTGATAAAATAGCAGTGTATGTTGAGTGACAGTGGTGTCTAGCATGGCCTGATATATTGCATTCTGTGTGGAATGGAGTGGAGGTGTTCAGCTGGGCCTGATTTCCAGCACTGTGTGTCCAGCAGCATGATGGGGCCTGTGATACCTAGCACTTTATTGGGGAGGGGAATGATCTATCAGGACATACAGGGCAGTGTACATGGGTTAGTGAGAAGGCAGATGAGTTCCAGCAACACCTGAACCCTGCCAGTGTATGTAGGTTGTTAGTCATGGGGGAGACAGAGGGTTCTTGCATGGCCTGAAAAACAACTGTGATATCTGTCAGTGCATGTGAGGTTGCAGCAGCCAGGGGAGGGATGCCAAGCAGGCCTGAAAACTAGCAGTGAATATGGCTGGTACCAAGAGTGTTTACATTGGGAACTGCTACCTACAAGTTTAGAATAGGGGTGGAGAGCCAGGGTTGTGTTCAGCATACCCTAAAAATTACTACATAATTTGGATGGAAACGGAGAATGGACCCTGTCTGGAGAGCTTGACAGCTTGCACAATACGTGGGCTGAAGCTGAGGAGGCCAGAATGACATGATGCATAGTGTGAGTATGGCTTTAAGTGTGCATCCTGCAGGACCAGGAGCCTAGCACTGGATGTAGGCAGTAATGACACAGGAAGGAGCATCCATCAGGGACTAGTATCTAGAAGTGTGAGAGTGTAGGTGGTGTGTGTAGGGGGGTGTTTTTAGTGGCCTAAATTGTTTAATTTTATCCGCAGTGTCAGAGGGAATATGGAGTTTAGCTGGGCATGGTGAATAGCAGTGTACATTGCATGTCTACAGGTAGGTATAGTGTTTGCTGTGTGGTGTGATGAGGGATGACACCTCTCGCATTGTGTGGATGGAGATGAGCTGTCCATCTGGATCTGGTAATAGCACTGTATTGATGGTAGAGTCAGGTGGGGAAAGCAGCAGAGCCTGATACCTAGACACTCACATGTGCCATGCATGTCCCTTCCCCATTAACACCTCACATACATTGTCAATGTAAGGACGTGAAGGACACCCCTCACCCACACTCACCACGTAGTTTTCTAGGTATTAAGCCTGGATACTCAACTCCCCATCTGCTGTCCCACACACGATGCCAAGTTTTAGACACTGCTAGACATGCCTCCAACCACAAAGTCAACTGAGCTATGGTGAAAGGTGTCAGGTCTTGATGGACACTCCAGCTCCTGTCAAGGACACAGTGACTGCTTGGTTCAAACACTCCTGGAATCTTCCTGCACTGACATACAACTCTGGGTATAATGCAGTGTGGGACACTACAGCCATGCCACCTCACCTGCACTGCCAGCTGTCAGACCGTGATTAACAACCCCCATAGTGCGTGCATGCACACACACACACACACACACACACACACACACACACACACACACACAGCTTCGAGTACACTTCTAAGTATGGAACCATGCATGACTTCCCACCACACATTGTCTGCTAGGGACTCACTGAACAAACCCTCACACACACCTCACATGTATTCCTAGGTCTGGATTCCAAATGTCACCCACACAATCCCACCTTAACGGCTAATTATCAGGCCATACAGGACACTCTTTTGCCACTGTACCCAAATACACTGCTAGTTATTGGGCCACGCTTGACACCCTCACATCACTGAAGTTCCACATATGATGCTAGGTTTCAGGCCCTGTTGAACATTACACCCCATCACTACAAACTACAATGTTAGTATCAGGGACCACTGGATACTGTATCATATCTACCCAAATAATCTGTTGAATATCAGACCTGTTGGGTATTCCAACACTCCATGACAACTCCTATAAGGCTAGCTGAAGGCTCTGAAATGTACAAATCACCCTGCAGCTGCCCCACCTGCACTGCTAGGTATCAGGCTTGCTGACACCCTAACCCTTACACATACTCTGAGGTGTCAAGCACTCTTAGACATCACATCCCACACTGCCAAACTACTTCAAAATGAATGATCAGACCTTGATGGACACCAGTTCACCCATAAGCTAACACATACTTAGTAGAGATTGTGCCCAGCTTGACACCCCATTCTTCCACTGCCCCCCTCTGACATACAGTGTTATCGTCAAACACATTGGACATACCACCACCCCGTGACCACACATCCACTTCTAGGTATCAGGTCCTGTTTGACATTCGACCTCATATTAAATGACAGCTATTAGACGACGTTGGGAATGTCTCCCCCTGTCAGGCCTTGCACAATTGCTGGGAATTAGCATTGCTGGACACGCTTCTTCTGCTGGAGATGCACCTACACTGCTAGACATCAGGTTCTGCTGGACTCCTCCTCAGCCACACAATGTGCTGTTTCACACTCTGCTGCTAGTTAATGGGACATGCTGAACATTAACCCCTTCCTAAACCACAGTGCCATATAAAGTCCTATGTATCAGGTTCACTTGAACACTAGCCTCCATCCCACATGACATGCTAGGAATCAGACCAAGCTTCACACATGCCCTTACCCACAATGTTCACTACTGGCCCAACAAACACTGCAATTTTTTTTTGGTTGTTGAATTTTATTATTATTATTATTATTATTATTATTATTATTATTATTATTATTGAGATTTTCTATTCA